>SJYC01134070.1:0-24982 GCA_006408675.1 Madoqua kirkii | reverse complement strand
TGGGGATAAGGTGACACAGTGGGGTGACAAATTCCGGGAGCATAGAAGGAAGAAGAGGGGGACCAAGTAGCAAGGTAAACCCTGCAGAGCTTGCAGGAAAGAGGGGGAAAGTGCCTCTCTGCCCAGACTCCTGGACACAAAATCTGACAGCTGCAGCTTAGATTTAGCCTGCTCGCTCCAAAGGCAGGGTGCAGAGGGCAGGCAGGGGCTGCTTGAGTGAGTAAGAGTGGTACATTTTTTGAGCTCAGACCTACACAGGGCAACCCAGAGAAAGGGAAATGACTTACTAAGTCCTGAAGTATGGAATGAGGATCTGGTTTGGGGGTGGGTGGCAGAGAACCTGTGGTTCTGTCCAGAGACGTTTTTTCCCTGCCATCTGGTGGGGCATGGGTCAAGGGGGAGTGGAGACAGTCTCAGTGCCTGGAGGCTGCCAGCAGGGCATAGTAGGGGCTGGAGCCCTCCGGCTGGGGTCTCTGAGTGGCCACGGCCAGGTACCAGTCCTCAGCAGCTCACCCTTCGGCGCCCCCCACCCCGTGCCCCACCTCCTCCAAGATGTGGGTGGGCTAGGGGGAGGGGTCTGCACACCAGGACTCCCAGGCCACCCAAGGAGCCGCTTGTGGCTGAAGCAAGCCATCTTTCAGTTCTTAATGGACCGGCTGCGGGCGAGGCTGGCAGGGATCACGTGTAAAGTCGGGATCTGATCAGATTCCCAGCATAGGGCAGGTACCGCCACCACCAAAAAGCTGCCGCTCCCTGCGGGGGCACCGGCTGGGAAGCAGCGGTGGGCCGTTGTGCCATCAGCCCTGGTAATTCAGTCCCTGCAGACAGAAGTGAGCTCCCTGTCGCCCCGTGCAGGGCTCATCCAAACCAAACTGTCCCGGCAGGCAGGCAGGCTCAGTAACAGCCCTCCTCGTCCCAAATTCTGTGGCTGTAAGTCAGCATGCGATTGTCCCTAAGACCATCCCCCATGCAGCCTCTGAAGAGAGTGAGAAGGGAGGCTCAGTTCTGTGGTGACTTCTATGCCGAGAGCCCCCTCCCCAGTGAGCACAGAAGCTCACAGGCCACCCCTCGTCTGGGCCCTGGGCTGGGGGCGTCCGCCTGAGTATGGCCTCTGGCTTGGAGTGTGTGTCACAGGGTCGGGAAATGAGAGTGACTCAGAAAAGTGCCTTAAGCAAAGGAGAGGACAAAAATGCAGTCAGGTTTCTATTATATTTTAGAACATGCGCCACACCCTCTCCCACCTGCGTGGGCAGCTGCTCGTGGGAGTGGGAACGAGCCTGTGGAAACTGGCTGGGCATCTCCAGAGCCGGGCGTCACACCTGCAGGGGGGCCACGGCGTCCTCCCTCTAGATGCACACACTCTGGAGAGGCAAAACATACAAGCGCCCTGAGCAGCCCCAGAACCGGAAACCATCCTCAGCTTGGAACAGGAAACCACCCACAGCTCCTGTGTCGGAGCAAGGACTCACGCGCCGCAGCAGACCTGTCTCACCTGTGGCGAGAGCGTGCACAGCCCGAGTCCATCCGCATAGGGCTCCACCTATGCGGAAGCACCCCAGGATGCCAAAGGAAAAGCCGGGGCTCAGGGCCAGTGTCCAACCAGGAAAGGGCTCGGGGCTGCTGCTTCCATTTTCCTTGTTGATGAGAGTAGGGTCACACAGATGTGTTCACTGCGCATAGTGCATGGAGCTTTGCACATGAGCTGGACACATTTCTGTGTGTGTTTCACGGAGATTTTTTTTTAACTCTATAAAAATATCTGAAAACAATGTTCACCCACAAATGGTATTAGGAAGAACACTGCACTAGCTCTGGGGGAACCAAGGCCAGGCCTGCACCACACTTGCCGGGTCGCCATGGCAACCTGAATGCTTCTCTACTCCTTTCTCTGAAAAATGAGGGGTTCGGAAGGTCTTCACTTTTGTGAGAACATGAAACCCTCAGAAACCCTGTAAAGCCTCACCCAGCAAAAAATGCACAATGTTTTGCATGCAGATTCCAGGGCCTCTGGTCTCCCCAAGCCAAGGAGCTCTGCAAGGGGCAGCTGTAGGGTGCAGAGATGAGGAAGCAGATTTCAGAGCCTGACAGACCCAGGGATGAATACCCTCTCTGCCCCTTCTTCCCCCAGCTTCTAGTTGTGGGGTCTCGAATGAGTGACTTGTTGCTTAGGCCTCAGTTTGCTTATCTCTCAAATGGGGACAATAAAGCTCACAGAAGATACTTGGAGACAGGAGGAGGATACTTGGAGACAGGCTCCCCTGTGCTTAGCCCTGAGCCTGTCCCACAGTAAGAATACCGTAAACGTCCGCGGCTGTTACGAGGTGGCCTGGAAGCCTCCTGTCAGCCCTGACATTCCAGGATCTATTATCTACCAAGAATTCCACCCTGATCTCAGGCCTGGGTAACACGAGTCCCTGTGTCCTCCCTGTCAAGGTCAGATTTCCGCTGCGGAGACGTGGTTTTGGCTCTCTCCATCTCTGGAAACCGAAGTCAGCTCACAAATGAGATGTCACATGTGTCCGGCAATGGCGTCACAGGCCTCCTGCGTGCAAAGAAGTTTCCAGAAGGACGTCCACCCCAGCCCTGCATGGTCTCGGGCTGCCTGACGCTGGTTTTATAGCAATCAACCCGGGGCCAGAAGACCGTGCGGAGCCTGCCTGGGAGCCTGCCCGCTGCAGTTGGGAAATGCATGCCACATGCCTGGGATTCCCACGGGGCTGGGAAGGAGGCTCTCCCTTGGGGGCCCTGGCTCTTCCTCCACCAAGCTTATCTCCTTTCATGCCAATAAAAAAGAAATATTTGCAGCAATAATAAAATAGGACTGGGGATTAACTGTGTTCCTCCCTTGAATATTAGGAAAATGTTTGCCTGCCAGAGAAGCAACCAGGGATTAAAGAGCTCCCTGCTGGAGACGTGGGGCTGGGAGCAAAGAGGCTGGACGTCCTGCAGGCTGGCCTCTGCTGAGGTGGGGGCACAGGGAGGGGGTGTTGCTCTGACAGTCAGACCCAAGCCTGATGCCATCCTCAAGAGCTAGGTTATATCTCTTCCAACTGTCCCACTGTTGAAAGAGACCACAGAAACCTCTGTAGGTTTTATCACAATGACCATCCTTACTGGACATTGGTAACATCAAGAACAGTAGCCAATCTTTGGTGGGGCTCCCTGTGAGTTAGTTACATGAAACCCTCATACACCGTCTACACGAGAGGCCATTTGTGCCCATTTTACAGAAGAAGAAACTGAGGCCTAAGGAACAGTGTCTTGACCTCAGGCCAGTTGTGAATTTTGGAGCTGGGATTCAACCTGGCATTATCAGTAAATAGGAACCTGCTCCAGTATTCTTGCCTGGAAAACTCCATGGACAGAGGAGCCTGAGGACTGCAGTCCATGGAATTGCAAAGAGTCAGACACGACTGAGCAGGCATGCACCCCACCAGTGGACCTAGGCTCTGTTCCTCACCGTTCTCACGATACAGATAGGGGAGCACTTTGTTCACCCCCGCTTGTCAAAAGGGGCTCATAAACTGACTAGGACATTCATCCTAAACAGCGTGGATCTCAGCCTAACCATGAGCAAACACCAGGCAAGTCCCAACACTGCCCAACCAGTTTCCCTCAAAATTGTCAAGGTCACCAGAAACATGGAGAGCTTGAGAAACTGTCCCAGCCGAGAGAAGTCTAAGCAGATGTAATGTTTGTCATGTGGACTCCTGGATGGGATCCTGGAGCAGAAAGAGGGCACTCCATGAAAGTGAAGAAAACCTGCATAAAGCATGGACTTTAGCTAATTATAAGGTAATAAGAACATATGACTAGTGGTTCATTAATTGTAGTAAATGTGCTATGCTAAAGTCCAGTGTTAACAATAGGGTAGACTGGGTGTGGGGTATGTAGGAACTCTGACCTGTCTTTGTAGTTTTTCTGTGAATCTAACAGTGTTCCAAAAGTAGGCTATTGAAAACAATTAGGGGGGCTGGCTGGAAAGACGGATGGATGGGAAAGTAGATGGATAGATGGATGAAAGGAAGGAAGAGAGGCAGGAAGGAAGGTGATGAAGCAGGACTCACAGGCCGCTAACAATCGCAGACTCTTAGGAACACATTGGTATTCACTGTGGGTAACTTTTCTGTGGGCTTATCAGGTGGCTCAGTGGTGAAGAATCTACCAAGAAGGGGACGTGAGTTCAGTCTCTGGGTCGAGAAGATCTCCTGGAGCAGAAAATGGCAACCCACTCCAGTGTTCTTGCCTGGGAAATCCCATGGACAGAGGAGCCTGGTGGGCTCCAGTCCATGAGTCGCAAGAGTTGAACACAATGACTAAACAACAACTTTTCTGCATGTTTGTAATTTTTTTTTAATTTTACTTTTGGCCATGCTGGGTCTTCACTGCTGCACAGGCTTTCTATAGATGGGGTAAGCAGGGGCTACTTTTCTTTCAGGGTGCTTATTTTCATTGTTGTGGCTTCTCTTGTCGCAGGCCACAGGGCTCTAGGGCACTCAGACTTCAGTAGTGAGACTCCTGAGCTCTAGAGCACAGGCTCCGTGGTTATGGCACACCATCTTAGTTGCTCCTTGGCATGTGGAAGCTTCCCGGCTCAGGGATCAAACTCATGTCTCCTGCATTGGCAGGTGGATTCTTCACTACTGGACTACCAGGGAAGCCCGATGTGTTTGTGATTTTTTTTATAATACAGTTTTGAGAGAATAAAAAGGTTCAGAGGCTAAGAGGTGAATGCCAGCCTTCCTTCCCAGTTCCTCTGCACAACTCTGCTATGGTGGGGGTGAGCTTCCCTGGAGTTGAGCAGCCTGATCCCCCTTTACTTCCAAAGCAGAAGTAAATTTCCAACAGGGCATCGAAGGCTAGGGATCACAGGGTCAACTGGTCACAAAATGATGGAAGCAAGGGCCCTAGTTCATCCCCGTTCTCTCCTCCCCACGCACAGAGCCAGGGCACTCAGATGGGTCCCTGGGATATTTGCGAGCGTGAGCTATGAGCCAAGCCCCTCCTTCTCCATGCAAGGGGGGGGTCTCACACCCTGGAACTAAAGAACCTGTCGGCACTTTGGAAAAGCAGGACAAGGAGGACAGTGCGTCTGGTGACAGGCAGATGACGCTGAGAGAAGGATCTAGAACTAGGCTTGTTGTTGCTACCAGGAGGCCCCGGCCCTGCCTGATTGAGGATGGGAGGCACAAACAACCCAAATGCTTCCAATCTGGTCCTTGAGGAGAAAGGATATTTGTGGTCACGGAGAAATTTGCCACCCAGCGCCGGCGTTTTGGTGTCGTGTTTCTGCAGTTGCAAGTTATTCATCCGAAGTTGGTCTGTGCTCTAGGAAACAACGACAAAAACCATCCATACTCTAAATGAGATTTGAAGTGATCTTCCATCCCGGGCTTGATATTTGGGGTCATGAAAAGAAAAGCCATTCGAAGAAAAAGAAGAAACTGCTAGATTGAAGAAGCCTTTTCACTTTGCCCTTTAAAGGCGTTTCTGTTGCTTTGATGTTAGGTACTGGGCTTCCTTCCCTGGAGCGAAGGTAATCTCCCTGCTGTAGCTCAGAAGGTCTGTGTTCTGCCTATGGTGGACACTGGGGCACCTTCTCAAACTGCCGCGAGCAGTGGACCCCCATTCTGATGGCCATAAACATACCACAGACCCTCTATAACAAGGCAAAACTCCCAAGACCCGCCTTCCCCACCCTCCTGCCTCCCCTGCGAGTCCGCCTTCCTGGCTGTCCCTAGATGATCTTGCTAGCCCTGCCATGGCAGCCTGCTCACTGGAAGAGCAAAGCATGGTCATCTGGTCAAGCTCCCCTGCCCATGTCCGCAGAATGGATGGCTGGCCCGCTGTCCACAACCTGGGGGATGCAGCCTCGAGGGGCTGACCATCCCCAGTCCCAAGGCACCAGGTCACACCACCTCCCAACTTGGCTCCTCTGGGGGTGTCAGATTGGGATCCGTTCCCAGCCCTGCTGTGTGATTGGTAAGGTTGCTTGAGTCTTGCTAAGCTTCAGGAGCCTCATGAACAAAATGCCAACGTGATAATAGCCAGTCCTGGGATCCTGTAGGGGGTGGTGAGCCAACCGGAGTGATAGCCCAGCTGTGATTATTGGGCAGACTCAGCTCTGGAGGGTTTACCCTGTCTCCCCAGAGCCCGGGCCTGCAGCTATGAGGTGAAAGAGCTGAGAGTCTGGGCTCCTCGATAGTCTTCCAGGAGTGCTGATAGAGGGGTGACTGGAGGCCAAGCCACCTGCCATTAGGATGACCCGTTTGACTTGTAAATGCCTTGGTTAGCCCACCCCTTCTCCATCCTTTCCACATTTGGGGGGCACTGCTTGTCCTGATTGGTTCCTTCCCAGGCCTGCCCCATTCCAGCCTGTTAACTGATGTGACATTCATGAAGTAATGTTGCCAATCATCCATCTCAATAAACTCACTTCAACTTTCTCACAGGCCACAGGCCAGAGGACAGGTCGGTGCCGCTCCTCGCCTTTCCCCGGAATGTCAAGTGCAGCTGTATGTCTTTGTTAACAGGCATTGCAGTGTGGCCAGTTTGTCTTATTGTTTCTTTTGATGATGGACTTTCTGGGAAAAGGAGGGAGATTTTGAGCTGTCTAGGGAAGGGAATGAGCTGGCCTCAATGGGTGGCCCAGCTCCCCACAGCACTGCTTTGTGCTGATACCTGGATTAAGGGTTAATAACCAACTGGCAAGGATGAAGAAGTTCATTGTGGGTGTGGGGTCATTTTGGTAAGTGTCCATGAGTGTAGAAATAACGTGCTCCCCAGGCATTGACCAGCCCCGAGTGCCCTTAGAAAGCACTCTGCTTGTCTGGGGTGACATCTGTCCACCCATCTCCCCCACTGCTGAGCTCTGCCTAGGGGAGCCTGGGACCTGCAGACACAGCCAAAGGTTTGAGACATCAGAAGCCAGAGGCAGCTATTGGTTGGGATTCCTGGAACTAATCTACCCAGACGCCACCTGGTTCTTCACCCATCCATTCAACAAACACTCATTTATTCAACAAACATCCATGCTGCTTCCCCTGGGTCAGGCTTGGTTCTGAAATAATGGATGCTGGAATACCCCTGCTCCCTCAAAGCCTAGCCCGGGTAGTGTTGGCACCTGGTCGGAATACACTTTTGAGAAGTGGATGGATGGATGGATGGGTGAGTGAGTGGGTGGATGGATGACTGGATAGACAGATGGACAGATAGGATATATGGGTGGCTGGGTGGGCAGCTAGCTAGATGATTGGATGGATGGATGGATGAACACTCAGGTTGTATGGGTGGGTAGATGGATGAGTAGGTGCGCTGGATGACCCTTGCCCTCCAGGAAGGTAATCTTCACAGTGTTCCTGTAAAATCCAGACCATTTCTGTCTTTCTCATTTTTTCTTTCTAGAAAGAAGTGCACAGACCACCCAGACACAGGCACGGCCTCTCATCCCTACAGCCTCTCGTGTTCCACGTTGATTGGGCATCTGTCCTGTGTGTGCAGTTTGACTCTAGATCCCCAGGGTCAGGGTTACTCACTCAGCTGCCTGGGGAGGCCAGTGTCTGCTCCGAGGGTCCATGCCAACAAGAATGGAGGAGGGAAAGACAGAAGGCCACGTGCGGCTGTGGGACAGGCTCTCACCACTGGGATTCGGAGGGAGGAGGGACGTGGGGGCTGGACGACCCAGGGACGGCTCCGGGGGACTAGCCAGGCAGGCAGTGGGCAGTGGGTTGGGGCATCCTGAGCTGTGAAGGACCAGGGTGAAAGGGACCACCTTCATTGAGGCCCGCAGTGGAGCCAGCCTCAGATTCCATGGGCCCCCAAGACCCCGATCCCCCTCCTCTCCCCTTGCCCACCTAGAACCACCTACCACCCGAGAACTCACAGAGGTGCCAGGCTACACAGACTTGACCGTGACCGTGTGTGGGGCACCGAGCTGGGAGTTCTACTTGTATGATCTGGTCTGATGCTCCTGAGGGAGAACCACAGAGAGATGTGGGGGAACACCCTCATTTTATGGATGAATGATGAAGTCAGGCTGGTGGAAAGTTGGTCTGACCTCACCTGGCTGGACTAGGGCATCAGTGTCCTGGACCGGGGAATGGGGCAGAGGTGCTGCTGCTGCCGGCAGGGGGGGCCCAAGGATGCTGCCCAGCACCCTACACTGCACAGGACCCCCCAGCTGTGAAGAGGGGCCCTCCCAGGTGTGCCCAGGTAGAGAGACCCTGACCTAGAGGGTCTCAAGCTCCCAGAAACTAGCTAAACACTGAAGCTTGCCAGAGATGGAATTCTCCGTCTGAATCCCTAAAAGGAAAGAACAATCTCATCTTTTTCCCAATCTCAACCCCAGAAAACACTCTCCAGTCTCACACATGTGAATCCTCGCAAAGCTGGAGTGAATGCTGGGGAGTGACTGTGATCCAGACAGGAAAGCAACTTAATTCCCCAGAAAGAACCCCTATTTTATGACTATTTAGTATCTGCACACGATTGCAAATCCTTTCTTACTGCTGCTCGGTTCTGGGGCAGCAGTTTCCTTTTTTTTTTTTTCTTCTCCTTTCCCCCTCCCTGCTACCCTCAGATTGAAGCTGGGTGAACTCTGGCGTGGGTTGTAAGAACGTCTTTATAAAGGGTTGCACGAGATTTCTTACTATATCGGAGTTCCTGAGGATGATGTATCATGTTACTAATTCCCTTAATTGCATGTCTGGGCTAAAAACAGACTTTCTTAGTTTTCCTAAGAAGTTACATTCTTAATGACATTAAAACATTGTGGTAAATGAATCAAAATGTTAACTGATGTACTTAAATCATGAATCAGTATATAGAGTGTTTACCTAAACTTGTTTACCCTTCTTGGTCACTCATTTCGTAGGTTTTGCCAAAAACTGAGAGAGGAATAGTGGTGTCAGATTCAGTATCTGGAAATGACTCAAGAATTTTTGTTTTCTTTCGATTTTGGGCCCCGGACTGAGTGGATGCTGCAATCATGTAGTAATGAAAGAATTAGAGCAGAAGGCTGCAGGCTGACTCATTTCCCTGGATTTTTGCAGAGGATGCGGAGAGCGGCGGGGCTGTAAGGAGAGATGACGTTTTTCCCCCAAGGATGAAAAACTTTACCTTGCATTGTTTGGTTCTTTCCAATTCAATTTTTTAAAAAAAGCTAAAAGCAAAGGTAGGGAGATGCGTGATTTATAGCACGGGAGAAGAGTTAAGGAGCACCCTCCAGATGCCACATGGTCTTCAAAATGCTGTGTCTTGGAGCTCACAGAACCCTCCCACTACCCCAGGAAGCAGGAAGCTGCATCCTTCCCAGACGAGGAGGCTGAGGTCCTCCGGAAGGCAGAGTGACTTCTCCAAGATGGCACAGCCAGCAGAGGGACAGAGGCTTGCCTCCCAGCAGCCTGATGCCAGCACCCCTGACCTCATTACGCTTCCTGCCTGAGAATCTGGCGCTGGCGGTTGCCAAAGGGGACAAGCTTTCTGGGAACAGAAATGGTCCATAACTGAATTGCATCTGTACAAGTCTCCCTCACTTGTAAATCCCTTTCCATGAGATACATTATCAGGTCAATTCCATGGTCTTTCTCTCTGTGGGTTCAAAACGCTGTTTCGGTTTCTCTGTCTCCTTTTCCGTCTTTCCCTTTCCCCACCCACCTCTCTGTCTCTCAGCCACGTTTTATTAGTAGATAATTTATTTTTCAAGTAGATAACGCATTGTCAAAGCCATCAGACAGACACTTCAGAGCTGCGCATCTGACGCTATGTGAATTTTATCTAAAACAGGAAAATCCATAAACAAATACTGAACTTCAGTTAATGAGACACATGACAGAAATATTAGGAGGAAATGCACTGATATGTGCAGTTTACTTTGAAATGCATTAAAAATAATAAGAGGGGTTGGCGGCTATGTGGGTGGACGGATCGATGGATGAGTGGGTGGAAAGTAAAGCAAGAAGGACTTCATGTGAGTTACAGAGTGGAGAGAGTGGGCACGTGAACATTCCCTGTCCAGGTCTTCAGCCTTTCTATGTGTTTGTAAATTTTCTTTTAAAATATTGAAAAAAATAGAGAAGGCAGATATTTGCCAGAAATTCAAAAAGCACAAGTTAAAACTGAGTCCTTCTCTATCTTATCCTGACCCTCAGCCTCCCAGTTTCCCTGACAACAGTAACCCCCACCACCTGCAGTTCTGCATATTCCTCCAGGGATTACCTATGCCTGTATCTGCTTTCTTCTCAATGATGATGGTGATGATGGTGGTACATAATAATTAATAAGGAATGAACCCTCAGCCTCCCAGTTTCCCTGACAACAGTAACCCCCACCACCTGCAGTTCTGCATATTCCTCCAGGGATTACCTATGCCTGTATCTGCTTTCTTCTCAATGATGATGGTGATGATGGTGGTAACATAATAATTAATAAGGAATGATTATACCACTCTTTCTATATGCCAAGCACTGTCCTAAATGTTTAACATATATTGATTCATGAGATCTCTTCAACAGCTCTATGGCATAGATGCTATCATCATCTGCTATCATCATCTGCATTTTATAGGTAAGAGAGGTGAGACCCAGAGAGGTTAAATGACTCGCCCAACACACCCCAGCTCATCGGGGGAGTAGATAGTGTATATACTGTTCCGTCTCTCAAAGGTTCTCAACCATGCATCATAGGGTTCCACGTGAGGAGTTGAGGTCTGCCTCTTAAGTCTGTGTCACTTTCCCTGGAGTGGGACATCCCATCATTTACTCCAGTCATCCCTGCGAACCAGCACCTAGTTTGTCCCCAAAATTTTCCTACTAAAAGTGCCACAATAAATAACTAAACCCAAGCACTGTCTTAACTGTGGGACAAATTTCCCAAAGTGGAATTGCAGTGCCCAAGAGAAAATGCGTCTTTAATTTTGGCAGTAATCATCATATGTCTTTCTGAAGGGCTTGTACTGAATCCCCTACCAGTCAGTAGTGTATGTGAGCACACACTGGGTCCCCCCACCCACCCCACGACACAGATCCACCTCTCTGCATCCCACACACAGCAGGTAAGTGGCGCCCCCTGGGTGTGTGCTGGGTACAACACACGTGGTCACACCTGCTGCTGCTGCTGAGTTGCTTCAGTCGTGTCCGATTCTGTGCGACCCCATAGATGGCACCCCACCAGGCTCCCCTGGGATTCTCCAGGCAAGAATACTGGAGTGGGTTGCCATTTCCTTCTCCAGTGCATGAAAGTGAAAAGTGAAAATGAAGTCGCTCAGTCGTGTCCGACCCCTAACGACCCCATGAACTGCAGCCCGCCAGGCCCCTCCATCCATGGGATTTTCCAGGCAAGAGTGCTGGAGTGGGTGCCATTGCCTTCTAGGTGGTCACACCTAGAAGCCCCGAAATACTGGTAAAGGAGCGTGATTGTGGTTGGAATTCATATTTCCTTTGATGTACATGGAACTGAGTGCCATTTTATTGACTTAAATTCACTTCTACCATATTTCCTTTGACTAGACCCTTTTTCCCCCTACAAATTGTTGGACTTGAGGTTGACACAAGGCTTATTCCTCCCTCATTGGAGGTAGACTGGAAAATAACCTTCATTGGAAAAAAAAATCATTTATTACTGCCCTGAAGGCAGGAAAGAAAACCGTAAAAGGAGGGAGGGAGACACGATGGAGAAAGAAGAAGCAAGTTGAGTGGTGGAAGCCAGCCGACACTCGGGCCAAATCCCTCACTCGAATCTCATTACGGTCAAACCCTGTCGCAACATTTTCCAAAAGACCAAGAAAGTGAAAATGCTGGAAGTAGGGGGAGGGAGATACAGGGAGGAGCAGCATGACTTCCGCGTGTGCATGTGTGTGTGCGTGTGCGTGTGTGTGTACACACACTCTGTGTGCAATCTAGACTCAGACTTACAAAACCCCAGGGAAGAAAAGAATAAGGAAGGAAACAGAACGCGAATTTTACCTACCGAAGGCAACCTACGGGAGATATTGCCAGGAGTGGGGGCGTCTCGTCATAACTGGGAGGGTCATGGCAGAGGGGCTGTTAGTATCCAGAACATCCAGTACAGTACGCCTGTGTGTTCTCGGAGAGGAACTGTGGCTCCCTGTGCCCTCCGCGTTTATGAGAAGAGCACAGCCTAGCAATCTCGTCCTGATCTAGCGCGTGTGGGACATAGCTCAGAAGGGAGCACCTTCTGTTTTCTTGGAAAACTTGTCTCTGATCCTCAGCGGCTTGGAAGCTTGTGGTTCCTGGGCAGCTTCTGAACCCACCTCATCAGGGAGAGATGTTCCCCAGGACTGGGAGAGGAAAGGCCAGGTTTTTTTTTTCTTTCTCTCTTTCTTTTTTTGGTTGTTTTCCCTTTTTTTTTTAAATTGTGATGAAATTGCAAACTTCCATCCTCAGACGAAAATTAAATGGAGGGAAGTCGGCCATCGTGGGTGGTCTTCCTCAGGCGTTGGGAGGGAGGAGTCTGCCGGAGCTGGAAGAGCGTGTTAGCAACGTTTCCAATAGGGTAATGACAGCAGGAATGATGGCTGTCCCACTTGGGAAGGGAACTCTCAAAGGCCTCCGCGGGACAAAAATAAACAAGTGTGCAAGGCCGGCTGAGGGGGCCTGGGTCCCTTCTGAACTTGAAAAACATCAAAGGGAACAGAGTTATCAGGCTGTCCGGCTCCAGGCTCCATTGCGTCCTGCCCAGAGCTTTTATCAGCCTTGGCCAAGCTCAGAGGATGCCGGCTAGTGCAGCAGCTGCGGGAAAGCATGCTGGACCGTGGAGTCCGGAGGAAGATGTGTTCAGGGCCCCACAGATGAAACTGAGCAGGGAAGCACGGCATCTCCCACACTTTGGTCCCCACGTGCTGGCCACACAAGGCCACTGAAGCGGGCAGGAATCCACCCCGCCTGGGCACACAGTGGACACCTCTGAGCCCCGGTGCTCCGTCCACAGACAGAGGGTGTACTGAGGATGAAGGCACACAACATTCAGCCAGTAGATGCATTTCGAGTTTCTGCCCTGTTCCAGGTGTGGTTCTGGCCCTGGGGAATAGATGGGTGATGAAACCATATTTTAAAAGATTCTTGAATGTGTTCAATTAGTAAAAACGTCTGAAGAAATAAAATTAAAATCATGGTGGTTTGGAGATATTTAGTACCAGGACTGTGGTGATGGATACACAAACCTGCTTGAGTGATAAAGCTGCACAGAAACACACACACTCGGTAAACTGACTGGAGTCAAATCGGTGGACTGTGTCAACATGAACGCCCTGGTTATAACTTTGCAGTAGAGTTCTGTGAAATGTGACTACTGTGAAAGACTGGACAAAATGTACTGGACCTCCCGGGACTATGTTTCTGTCTCACGGTGATCTTAATGCGAATTTTATTTAAAGCAAAGCAAAGCCCTGACCTCCTGGAGCTCATGTTCTGGTGGGAACTTCCCGCTGGACTCTGAGGTGTGAGACGGTGTACGCAGAGCCTCAGACTCCTGTTAGGCATGAACAGCCATGATCAGGGACGCAGGATCCATCAGGAGCCTGCCCTCCTGGAAATAAATGACCCCTCAAACTGGGTTATAAGCTAAAGAAGTTTTAACAAAGGCAGCGTTCGCAAGTGTGGACAAGCCTTGTGGAACTGGACAAGGGCAGGCAGCAGTGGGAGATGCAGGGAGAGAATGGAGAGGCGACAGGAGCCGAGGTGGGGTGGCGACAGGGCGAGGACCCCAGCAGGAGCTGCGGTCTTAGAAGGGAGGACACAGTGAGCCAGGTGGCCTGGCAGGAGGGTCCGAGAGTCTCCTTTCCCGCACTCTCTCTTTGCCCGCTGAGCTCCCCATGGAAGCAGAAGGCAGGGCTGGGATGGTGGCGTCCAAGCAGGGCAGTCCCCTGGCCAGGGAGAGGGTGGAGAAGGCAGACGTGAGTCCAGAGGGGCGGGCAGGAGGCAGAAGAGGAATCATTCTCTGGGGTGAGCTCAGGAAAAGCTGACTGGCATAAGCGTCTGCCTTCTTTGCCACTCACTCATCACCTTCTGCGGCACCTCTGCAGCGACCTCGCTGCACTGATGGAAGCAGGGCTTTGGGGAACTCCCAGCCGGGATGGGGGTCTCCAGGTGCCAGTGGGAAGGGGGCTGCCTGCAGCTGAGGCCCCATGACATCAGGGGCAGGAGACAGAAGGACTCAAGGCAATGATGGGGGGTGTGGGCACCAGGGACCTGCTGCCCATTTCCCGGAGCATCATAAGCCCCTGGGCAGCCTGGAAAAAGCCTGGGTACCCGGGGCGGTGGAGGTCAGGTTAGATTCGGTCAATTCTGAGAGGGACAACATTTCACAGAGTAAAATAGAAAGTTGGACAGTGCATGCATTTTCCTAGGCTGCCATAGATGATTATCACAAAGCAGGTAGATCAAAACAACAGAAATTTATTCACTTTCAGTTCTGAAGACCGGAAGTCTGAAACTGAGGTGTCAACAGAGCCGCCTCCCTCCGAAGGCTCTAGGGGAGGGTCCTGCCGGCCTCTTCCAGCTCCTTGTGGCTCAGGTGTCCCTTGGCTCGTGGCCACCTCCCTCCAGCCTCCACCTTCACACCACCTCTTCTCGTCTCTCTCTTCTGTCTCTTATAAGGACACCTGTCCTTGGACTGAAGCCCACCCAGGCCTGCTTTAGGATGAGCTCAGCAGGAGACCCTTAGCCTAATTACATGCACAGAGAGAAGAATCAAGATGGCGGACTAGAAGGACACGGAGCCCAGCTCCTGCTGAAGATACAGCCAAAATACATTCCCACGTGGAAGAGTTCCCGGCGAACACCTCACTGGACGCTGGCAGAGGATCCCAGACACCCCGAAGTGGAAGAAAGAGCTCCACATAATCTGCTAGGATGAAAGCAAAAAGAGAAAAAGGAATCGGGATGGGACCTGCACCCCCAGGAGGAAGCTGGAAAGGAGGAAAGGTTCCCCCACCGTGGGGAGCCCCTTCTTGGGCGAGGACCTTAGCGGGGACAGAGGGGGAGCCTTGGAGGCTTGAGGGAGATCGCAGTGGCCGGTTGGTTTCAGCCAGAACAGAGAAAGAGTCACGCCACTTCACTGTGGTCCCCAGCCCAAGAGGGCGGACTGTGATGCTGAAACCGCACAACTCAGACTGGGACTGGAATCCAGGGGCTGGGAGTCGAAACCACTGTCTTCATTGAGAGTGCACGCTCAAGTTCTTTAGTCTTATCACTGAAGAAATTCCATGAGCGGCAGCGATAGGTAAGAGGTAGATTTATTGGGACACATACTCCACAGATGTGGTCCATCTCAAATGACATGAGAGCAGCCTCAAAACATGGGGTGACTGGTTTTTATGGGCTGGGTGATTTCATAGGCTAACGAGTGGGAGGATTATTCCAACTCTTTCGGGGAAGGGGAGGGGATTTCCAGGAATCGGGGTACCGCCCACGTTTTGGCCCTTCGTGGTCTGGGCCTTGGAGCTGTGCTGGCGCCCGTGGGTGTGTATTAGCTGACATGTTACAGCGAAAGGTCCTGAGGCTCAGGGTCCTCCGGAAGGTGAATCTTCCGCCATCTTGGGCCTAGTAGATTTCAGCCCATTTTTGTCATGTCCTCAACAGCTCTTTCTTTGAAAAACCTGTGCCCTGTTCCCTCCTTCCTGACCCTGTACCGGCCTCACCTGGGGGTGCTTGTAGAGGACGCCCGGGCACCACAGAAGCACAGCACCCTTGGCTGAGGGGCGTACAAAGGGAGAGGCAGGGTACCGGAGCAGCTTCTTCCTCGTGGCATCTCTCGAGCTCCGGGAGAGGCCTGCGGGGTCTCCCGTGGCAGGGACAGTCCGGCCTCAGAGACTCCGGGCTCTGTAGGTGCCTGCATGCAGAGGTGGGGCCAGGGTCCCTGCTGCCTCCCACGGCCAGTCCAGGTGCGTGGCCCCTGTGGTCCTGGTCCCGACCTCAGCGGGTGAGGTCTGTGCTAGTGACCTATGAACACAGCCCTGGGGGGCTGCCAGGACCCTTGCCACCCCCGAGGGACGGCTCCAGGGAGGGACTTCTCTGTGGCTTCTTCCCCAGCAGGGCCGCTGCCACCTCACCTACCGCATAGCACAGCTCAGAAGTGGGTCTGGGGCTTCTCCTCCAACAATGAGGGAGCAGACCCTGTCCTGCAGGGCAGTGAGAGTCACAGAGCAAAGAGGAGACTGCCCTCACTACCTGGGGTAGCTCTGGTCACAACACCGGTCGCACCCCCGTCAAGGGGATAAGGGCCAGCACACGCAAGGAAAGAGACGGCAGCATACATAGCAAACAGCCCTCACACCGAAAATATTAAACCCACACGGGCTACACACGCATGCTCCCACATAAAAAGAGCCCTCCAAGACCACAGTAGACAATTGCGTCTCCTAAACTCATAGATCAAACCAGCCAGTCCTAAAGGAAATCAACTCTGGTTATTCACTAGAAGGACTGATGATGAAGCTGAAGCTTCGATACTGTGGCCACCTGATGTGAAGAGCTAACTTGTTGGAAAAGACCCTGATGCTGGGAAAGATTGAGGGCAGGAGGAGAAGGGGGCAACAGAGGACGAGGTGGTTGGATGGCATCACTGACTCAATGGACATGATTTTGAGCAAACTCTGGGAGATAGTGAAGGACAGGGAAGCCTGGTGTGCTGCAGTCCATGGAGTCACAGAGAGTCAGACATGGAGTCACAGAGACTCAGTCGTGACTTAGCAGCTGAACAACTAAGTCATGCCGCAAGAGAAGTATAAGTAAAATGAAGAAGCAGAGGACCACTCCCAGTGAAAAGATGGAGCGAACGCCCCTGAAAGAACCAACAGTGAAACAGACCTCAGTCTGACAGACACAGAGTCCAGAAAACAGATAATGAAAACAGTGAAGGAATTAAGAAGGGCTAGTGATAGAGATGCAGGTGACTGTGAAAGGGAACTAGAAACTATAAACAGGACTAAGAAAAATTAGACAACTCATTTGCTGAGATGAAAGCTGAGCTGAAGACAATGAATAGCAGGATGAATAATGCAGAAGAAGGAATAAGTGACCTGGAAGATAGAATAATGGAAATTGCCCAATCAGGACAGGAGGCAGAAAGTCAAAGGAAAAAAATAAAGCAGTATAAGAGACCTATGGGAGAATAGAAAGTATGCCAACCTACACAGAACAGGGATTCCAGGGGAAGAGGTGAGAAAGAGGGGCTGAAAACATCTTTGAAGAAATTATGGCTGAAAACGTCCCAAACCTGAAGAAGGAAACATATCCAGATATAGGAAGCACAGAGGGTCCCAAACAAGTTGAACCCCAACAGACCTACCCCAAGACATATTATACTTAAAATGGTAGAGGTTACAGATAAAGAGAGGATTCTAAGGCAACAAGAGAAAAACAAAGATTTAATTACAAGGGAACCCCCATAAGGCTGTCAGCTAATTTCTCTACGGAAACACTGCAGGTCAAAGGGAGTGATGAGATATATTCAAAGTCCTGAAAGAGAAAATCTGAGGACATGAACCCAGCAGGAGAATCATTCGGAATATAAGGACTGACAAAGAATTTCTCAGGCCAGCAAAAAAAATGATAGAATACAGCAACACTAAACTGTCCTAAAGGAAATATTGAAAGATCTTCTCTAAATAGAAAAGAAGCAAGAGGCTATAGGAAAGAGAAAATCATAGCTGGAAAGTAAATCACTTAAGCCAGTACCCAGGTTAAAAAATAAATTTTCTGTAAAAGTGATGATAACCACAATGAACAGCAAAAGACTGAGCATAAAGAAAGACATCGAAAGCGTACAATGTGCAGAGGAGCGTAAGAAAATGTAGATGATTGTTCCCCCAGAGAGTGTTTGCGCCTATATGACTGCCGGCCAAAAGTAAGCAGACATACAAAAGTGGTAACACAACGTTTACAAAGACTCTTTCTCCAAACAAGGTCACATTCACAGCCTCTAAGGGTTAGGATGTGAACAGATCCTATCGTTCAACCCCCACAGATGGTTTCAGGTAGTGGGGAGCCTGAGACAGAGGAAGGAGGGGATATCAAGGGGCCGAGGCGAGGAGAGGGGTGAGGAGTGCGGGAAGGCCCCGTTGGCCCACAGCCATCTGTCCTCCCCAGATCGCCATAGCGATGATTGTAATCAGGGCTCAGATGAAGCTCCCGGGGCCCTGCCGGGTCCAGCCCTGCCCTGGCCTCTCGTTTCCGGGCTGCGGTGTTGCCGCCTGCCGGGTTTCACGCTGTGGCTGGTTTTGATTCTTGGCCTTGTGTTTATTCGTTTGGATTGATTACTGCGTGTTATATAACCTGAGTGGCTACAGCAGCAAGCTGTGTTTTACAACGTCCAGAAAGCCTGCAATGGCCCCGGGTACCCGAGTCGGCAGCCTGGTCTGTGGAAGAAGGATGTTCCCAGGTGGGGGGCCCGCTGATGCATTGTTCAACGGTGATGAATTTCACGAGAGTGACAGGCAGGCATTAAACCCACTCAGACCCTCTGACAGGGCCTGAGGGACAGCATGATGGGGCCCTCACTTTGGTGGTGATGGGTTATGGCCAAGCTTTCAACCCAGCCTGCTCAGGAGAATCACCAGGGACAACTCAGAAACGACAAACAGACAAACCTATATCCGGGCCCAGAGTGTCCCGGTGGCCCAGACATCAGCATGTTTGTTTGTTTGTTTTAATATTTATTACTTTTCTTGGCTGCGCCTGGTCTTAGTTGCGGCTTGTGGGCTCTTCAATGTGATTTTTTTTCCAGCTGTTGCATGCAGGACCTTTAAGCTGTGGCATGTGGAATCGTTAATTGTGGTGTGTGAAGTCTTAGTTGCAGTGTGCGTGATCCAGTTCCCTGACCAGGGGTCAAACCCGAGCCCCCCCTGCCCCACACTGGGAGCACAGAATCTTAGCCACTGGACCACCAGGAAAGTCCCTACATCCGCGTGTTTACCATTCCCCCGTCCCCTGGTCTTTTCCTTAAAATGCGAGGCTTTCTCTCCCCCAGAGGCCTGCTGCTCCTTGGCAAGCAGTCAGCTGAGCCACACGTTGAGGGTTCAGCCTCCACCTTCTGTGCCTGCCTGAGCTCAGCCCACACACCCCCAAGCCACCTGTGAAGTGAAGACATCAGCTGGGAGCCGACAGGGCAGGTGGGCGAATGGAGGCCGCCCAGCTCCTGGCAGACCTGCCAAGGTTAACTGTCCACTTAACTAGGCACCCTGTGCCCGCACAAGTGGACCCCAGGTCTTGTGACTAAATCGGCCTGGGCGCAGAGTGGGTGAATGAAGGCAGACAACATCCCTGAGCCCTTTCCTGGCTCCCTTATTTGGCCTTCCTGCAAACAGCAACGACCGGCCCAAGCCTTTGCCTCAGTTAAACAGGCCCTCTCCCCACCCCCACACCAGTACACACGCTCCCGCAGCCCCACCCACATGTGTCCCTTGTCTCTGCTGTGCATGCTTCTCCTTCTGTGGTCCCTCCAATCCCAGTTCTAAAGCTGGGCTGATTTTGTTCAGAGCCTGACGCACAGCACTAAAGCCCACAGCAGGCTTCCGGCCGCAGGTCAGTGGTAATGAGGAGGTGCCGTCCATCCCTGGGCGCCCGAGGGAGTACTTCTGGGTGCCCACCGTGCTGGGACCCTCAAGAAGGCCCAGAAAAGTCAAAGAGCCAGCAGCGGGATGCAGGGGTAGCAGACGGGGCTGGTGGCCCAGAGGTGGGCCATCTGAGCACCATCCTTTCCCAGTGGCCTGAGCCCGGGCAGGTACACAGGCTCTGCTGAGCTCAGGTGCCTCCCCTGCAAACTGGGCTTGAGGAGGCTGCCGTACTCTGAGGGGCCACTGGAGGGTGAAATGAGCTCCTAACACATCAGCTACGTGCTTCTGAGAGTGTCGGGTGCATGTAGCCCTCAGGGCCACCGTCCTCAAAGTCTCCCGCCCCTCCTCCACTCACAGGCTGAGGGCTCCTGGGCAGGTGTCTTTCCTTCTCTGAGTGTCAGTGTTTTCGTCCATAAAGATGGACATGAGGTTGTGTCCTGATCACTGCCAGGCATTTAATAAATGGATGCTCAGTTAATAGGTTTCCCCTTTCCTGAAGGTGCTGATGGTCTAGGGAGGACCAGTGTCCAGGGATGACCTCATAAGTCAGGCTGGGTTAGGAGAGGGTAGGAAGGGGCTTCAGATGCCATTTCTGGCATCTCTGGGAAATCACACCCCAGCTAGCATCAGTGGATCCTCAACCCCCTTTCCATCTGTGCTCCCCAAACCAAGGTTGATTATTATGATCCCAATATGTTGCTGATACTTTTGAAAAGTTTGAATACCCCATGGATGTAACAGTTGGACCATAAAGAAGGCTGAACACTGAAGCACTGATGATTTTGAATGGTGGCGTTGGAGAAGACTCTTGAGAGTCCCTTGGACAGCAAGTAGATCAAACCAGTCAATCCTAAAGGAAATCAACTCTAAATAGTCATTGAAAGGACTGATGCTGAAGTTCCAATACTGTGGCCTCCTGATGGGAAGAATCGACTCACTGGAAAAGACTCTGATGCGGGAAAAGATTGAAGACAGGAGGAAAAGGGGACGAAAGAAGATGAGATGGTTGGATGGCATCATTGACTCAATGGACATGAGTTTGAGCAAACTCCAGGAGATGGTCAAAGACAGGGAAGCCTGGCGTGCTACAAATCCATGGGGTTGCAAAGAATTGGACACAACTGAGCAACAGAACAACAATTCCTCAACTAACATGTTTGTAGTAGGATAATTAGCAACCACAGATACACACAAAAAGGGAAACCCAAAACCACCCAGCAGCCAGAGATGACCAGTTCACGTCTTGGTGATACCCATCCGTATTTTCTTTTTCAAAATGCAGAAGAGGGATCACCTTTTCCCCCACAATCACATTTTGATTAAATGTCCTCCAGTCTGGCTTCTCACCGTCCCCAGCCACTGACTCCCTTTGCCCAGGTCACCAGTAACATCCATGTGATCTATTTCTGTGACTGATTCCTTGGGCCTCTATTTCAAATCTGTCCACTCTTCTAAGTAGCACTGCAGGAAACATCCTTACTGCTAAAACTGGCCACGTGTCTCATTTATATACAAACAAATTTTTACATTAGCCCCCTCCCCAAATGTGCAGCTCCCTAAAGAGATGGCAGTGGCAAAGATTACATCTACCTTCCCCCACTTAGGGGAGCCATAGCTCAAGGAAGCCGCACCCAGGACCTGGGGTAACCCCTGGCCCCCCTAAAACTAAAGGGTGGAGGCAGCAGACCACAGCGAGAAGCCCACCCTCAGAGATGGGACGCTCCTGGTCCTGAAGGGACCAGGAAAGTGGCCCCAGCCACACGTGGGGACTGAGCACTTGAAACATGTCCGGTTGGAGCTGAGACACCCTGTGAAGTACCCGCCATATTCTGAATAATTCATAGCAGAAAGCATTAAATATCTTGATAATTTTATGTTAATTGCAGGATGATATATTTTGAATACAGTGGTTAAAATGTTTGAAAAATCAATTCCACCTGTTTTCTCTTGCATCTTTTTGAATATGGCTGCTAGAACATTTTAAATTACATATGTGGCTTGAATTCCGTGTCTGTTGGACGCTGGCTAAACATCTCCCTTTTCACATACACAAAATATGTGTCTCCTCCAAGGAGCTCTGGCTTGCCCGCCTTGCTTCATTTGCTCTCACAGCCCTGGAAGGTGAAAATTCCTCCTCATCTCACAGATAAAAATGTACCTCCTGGTGAGATGGGAGACTAGCTGGAGATCATGGCATGGCGGGGGGGAGGTGCGGGGGCAAGCATGGTCCAGAACCAGACCTCTGGCCATGGTCAGGGCGTGTCCCATCCTCCCCAGGGAGTCTGTCTGCCTGGTCTCCAAACCCAGGTCTGCCAAGACTGCCATGACCCTGCCTGGAGTCCCTGAGGAAGGGGTCTGGGCCCCTCTGATTCTCACACCTTAGGGAGCCACCAGACAGCTGGGAGAAGGGAGCAGGGCTGCACCCCTGCTCAGCATCCCTCCCCTCTACCCCTGCCCTCCCCTCGCTGCCCCAGGAGGGCAGGCTGGGGGAGGGCAGGCAGCTGCCCCTTGCCGGCCGGGTCCTGTCCCCATCAGGGTGACTGTTGACAGGAGCACATCCCAAAGGATGATGGATGCTTGTCCTCTCCCACTAGTCCTCAGACCTCAGAGCCAGAGGTGGCCCTGAAAGGTCTTTTCTCAGTAAATTACTGCATTTATTTAGCCCTTTAGGGACTGTGTACAGAGTCCACTGGGCTGCGGAGGTGGCCATGTCCACATCCTCCTGGACAGCCACCCATGCAGGACAGACTGCCCCCTCCACCGGAGGTGACCTAAGAACAATCTGGTTCACATCTCCACTTTTTGCTGTTTCTTCAAGTTTCAGAAGCACCTTTTCCATCTTAGTTACGGTACTGACAGTACATTTTCCATGACTTGTAGCTAATAAGGATAGTGAAAAGCACCAGCTTAGGGGGGTCCTCTAAGTCAGGATGCCACTTGTGGCCCCTGTCCCTCACTTTCTAGGTGTGAGCTAACAGCCGCTCTCAACAGAGTGCCACTGTGAGCTGGGTACTGGGCTCGCAAGAGCCCTTCAACTAGGATTCGGATGCCTTGCTCTCTAAATAGGGAAACAGAGCCGGGAGGAGTGTCACGATGCCAGGAGATGGGGGAGGGAGCCCCTGCCTGCCAAGGGTCTTCCACAGAGAGCTGGCCGAGCAACAACGTGGGGGACACCCCAGCCCCCCACGGTCCACACTGGGATCGTTATGCAGACCAAGAAGGCAGGATGGTGCCTCTGGAAATACACTGTTCATGTAAGGCTGAGCTGTGTTTCCCGGCTGGCTCACTGGTGAAAGAATTTGCCTGCCAGAGACATGGGTTAGATCCCTGACCCGCGGGAATCCCACACGCCCTGGAGTAACCGCCCTGGAGTAACCGCCCTGGAGTAACCGCCCTGGAGTAACCGCCCCGGAGGACTGAGCCTGTTGTCTAGAGCCCGGGCTCCTCAACTAGAGAAGCCACTGCAATGAGAAGCCCGCACTCACTGCAACCAGAGAGCAGCCCGCAAGCAGCAGCGAAGACCCAGCACAGCCAAAATAAAGAAGCGAAATTATGTATACAGAAAATAAGGCTGAACTAGAGAAACTGGCAAATAGTTGGGGGGAAAATGTAAATAGTGGCAGATTTTATTTTCTTGGACTCCAAAATCATGGTGGACGATGACTACAGCCATGAAATTAAAAGACGCTTGCTCCTTGGAAGGCAAGCCATGACCCACCTAGACAGTGAGTTAAAAAGCAGAGACCGCACTTTGCCGACAAAGGTCCACAAAGTCAGAGCTGTAGTCTCTCCAGTAGTCTTGTACGGATGTGAAAGTTTGACCATAAAGAAGTCTGAGTGCTAAATAACTGATGCTTTTGAACTGTGATGTTGGAAAAGACTCTTGAGAGTCCCTTGGACTGCAAGATCCAACCAGTCCATCCTAAAGGAGATCAGTCCTGGGTGTTCATTGGAAGGACTGATGCTGAAGCTGAAACTCCAATACTTTGGCCACCTGATGCGAAGAGCTGACTCATTTGAAAAGACCCTGATGATGGGAAGGACTAAGGGCAAGAGGAGAAGGGGCAACAGAGGATGAGATGGTTTGATAACATCACTGACTCAATGGACATGAGTTTGAGCAAACTCCGGGAGATGGTGAAGGACAGGGAAGCCTGGTGTGCGTCCGCGGGGTCAAGTAGAGTTGGACACGACCGAGCAACTGAACAACAGCCGCAAGAGAAACTGGAACACTCCTGCACTTCTGGTGGACACTCACAATGGTGCAGCAGCTGTGGGAACCTGGCATCTCCTCAAGAAGTTAAGCATGGAGTCGGCATAGGACCCAGCGCTCCACTCCTGGGTGTGTGCCTGAAGGACTGATTACAGGCACTTCAGATATTCACAATAGGCAGCAGTACTCACAACAGGCAAAAGCTAGAAACAACCCCAGTGTCCAGCCACAGACAAGTGCACAGACAGACATGGTCTGTCCATCCAGTGGACTATTACTCAGCCATGAAATGGAAGGCAGTGCTGATACAGGCTACAACGTGGATGACCCTTGAGAGGCTTATACTGAATGAAAGAAGCCGGACCCAGGAGAATCGTAATACATGTTGCGTGGTTCCATTTAAATGGAATGTCCTCAGAAGAGGCGAATGCATAGAGACAGGTGTTAATTCCACCTCAGTATTAAAAACAATCAAGAGTAAGCCTGGGCAAGGAGAGAAGCAGATAGCCAGGGCTGTGGAGCTGCAGGCTTTCTCTGTGCTGTGGAGCAGGGGCTCAGCAGCATCCACCAGACACTCGCATTGTTTCGAGTTTCAGGCAAGGCTGAGTCCTCTGATGCCCCAAGCCCCATCAGGCCAAAGAATGCTGAGTGATGGGCGAGTTGGTCAGCCCTGGGGGCTGGGGGAGTGGGGAGGGGGCAGTGGGCAGGTCACCATCAGCTCCACACGTCCACCCCCTAAGGATAGACTCCAGAAGCCCTCTGGGGACCATTTGCTTTTTCAAAGGGACAGACTTCTTATCGAAGCTCCTTTCAACCCCAGGTGAGAGTTTGCAAGTCTGCCTGCCCTTCCACCCCA
The DNA here is from genome assembly GCA_006408675.1 of Madoqua kirkii. Lineage (NCBI taxonomy): Eukaryota > Metazoa > Chordata > Mammalia > Artiodactyla > Bovidae > Madoqua > Madoqua kirkii. Next base: position 343 of record SJYC01134070.1, on the reverse strand, counting down.
CCCCCCACTCCACCCCCACTCCCCCCTGGAGCAAATCCCCCCAGGTGGCCAAGACTGAAAACCAAACCGAGTTGGGGGTGGGGGTATTGCAGCCTAAACTCTCCAGAACCTGAACTCCCCAGATGCTCTCCCTCATGGCTAACCCAGCTCCCTCCCTCGGGAGACCAGGCTCAAGAGGGTGTTTCAGAATCAAACTAGAGAAACCCTGGGCAGCAACAAAGAAAGAAAGTCAAAGGTCTCACTGCTCAGCGCTGTCCAAGGCTGTGAGCTGGCGTTCACACACACCGCAGGGAGACGTGGGTGAACGAATGTGCAGCCTTCTTCCTACGGGGCATCGGTTCAC
>SJYC01134068.1:0-19931 GCA_006408675.1 Madoqua kirkii | reverse complement strand
GGTGGGGGTGGGGCACGCAGTTTAACAGGGAAGGGGCTCCTTCACGGTCCTTCAGGCAGACCTCCTCAGGGGACCGAGCAGAGTCAGAGCACCTGGTGTGTCTGCCTCGCCAGGCCTCAACTCGAGTGTCTGACCGATGGAGGTGATGCTTCGGTATAGATGAGGTGGCCCCTGGACCACTGCAGGCTTTCCCCCAATGTGGGTTCGGACTAAGGACAGACAAACCTCTGAAGTCCCCAGCATGCCAAGTACAAGCTCATGAAGGAAGTTGGAGTGTATAAATTGAGGCTCAGATCAGGGGTCTCAGCCCCTGACCATCCACCTGACTGCCTGGGAGCAGGTAGAACGTGCTGAAGCCGAGTTCCACTCCCGACGCAACCCTCTCCGAGTCTCTGGGGTGGGGTCGGGCATATGTACCATCAGAGCTCTTGGGGACCAGAAAGGACAGGCAGGGCTAGGACCAGCAGGAGATAAGATAGAGTCTCTGGGGCAGACGTGAGCCAAATGGTGAAGGGGAGAAAGATGCAAGACCCCTGCCGCCTGCCCCCAGCTCCCCTTCCCCCGGCCTCTCTCATCTCCACCTCAGGCCCTCCCCATTTATCTGCTGTTTCTCAGCTGCCACCAGGCAGGTCTCCGTGGCTTTCTCCTCCTGTCTGTCTGTCCCCCTCCCCCACCAGTCTCCTCTCTCCTCCTGTGTCCACACAGCCGGTCCTGCGATACCGCCTCCTTCCTGGCCTTTGGTCCAGGCTTTGATGCCAGAGGTGTAAGGTGGCTGCAGCCTCGGAGGGAAGGGAACTAGGCTCCTGAGGAGTTGCTTTGGCTGGGTCACCGAAGCAGCAGCAGCATGGGAGGCTTTGCTAAAGCAGCGAGTGCCTGGAATCCCCCTCCCTGGGGCATGTGAGAACACAGGCGGCCTTGCCTGCCCCACCAGGGCTTCCAGGCCATGCTGAGAACCTCCGTCCCAAGACATGTTCAGCCGGACCCTCTGTCCAAGCCAGACAAGGGCCTAGGAAGTTCAGTGCAGTTCCACTGGGCTGCAGGATGCACGGTGATTTGAAGCGTCTGCTAAGAAGCGGGGCAACAATGCCTGCCCAAGAGTGATGGAGGTGACATGGGGAGGCCCCCCAAGGAGCTGCAGGGGCCATGGGTCTGTCCCTGTCCCCCTTAGTGCTTCCCTGGTCACACGCAGGACGTGGATACTTGCTGCCCGCGCCGCTGACCGGCACTGCTCCACAGGAAAGAACCAGGCTGGATATTGAAGTGGGCCCGAGCTGGAAGGCGCACTGCTCATTGTCTGTGTTGGGAAAGGGGAGACAATTTTCCCAGCAAGGGCCTGGGGCAGATGAGGTCTTAGGAGGGGAATCTGCGGAGCTTGTGTCGCTTGGAGACGGGGCTGAAATGCAGGAGATAAAGCAGAGCGGGGCTGTTGGTCACTGGGTCTGGGTGCTGAGTCAGTTGACAGCAAAAACAAAGTGAATAAAATTCCCAACCTGCATTTTCAAAGCACCTTTCAGTCCCCCCTGCTGTGGGCTGGATGCTCTAAGCCCACTTTGTTTTCTTTCTTATTTTCTTCTTATTATTTGTCTGCGTTTCTCCGCTGTGTCAAATGGCATGTGGGATCTTAGTCTACCGACAAGGGATCAAACCCTGCAGTGAAAGCACAGAGTTTTAACCGCTGCAGCACCAGGGACGCCCCTCTGAGCCCACATTTAGGGGTGAAGCAAGAGAAGCCCTTATGGTTTCAGGACCCGAGTTCACATGCTCGCTGCGCAGCCACTTTTTCAGGTCTGCTCCGAGCCGCTTCTCAGGGGTCCCTGGAAGGGCTTTAGGAGGACACGGTGACCCTTAAGCGGTGGGAAGAGTCGCAGTGCTAGGGTGCGCCCCAGCCTTTTCACAGAAGGAGAAAATGTGGCCCAGAAATAAAGACGGGCTCCTGGTCATGCAGAGAGTGGGGGCACAGGCCCCATCACCATCTCCCTGACCCCCTGAGAGACCCCCCCACCCCGGCTCCCAGGTGGCGGGCACACACAGACACACACACACACACATACACACACCTCTGGCAGTGGGAACGCACAGATGCCTGAGACTCCACCGGGTGTGTGGAAGGGGTGGGATCTTATATTCCAAACGATTTTTTTCTTTTGAATGTAGACATCTGGCGTCCTATAAATAAAATTGAAAATGTAAATATTGTAAAACTCATTAGAGAGTGGTTTTCAGTTTGCCGAGAGCACGGGTCAGCTGCGACCCCACTGCACCGTGGTGGGAAAGCCACCCCACACGCCGGCATTCCCAGCACCACAATCGTCCCAGTATCCCCCGGCTGGCCGAGCAGAGCTGAGCTTGACGAATAAACATTAAAACGTGGGTCGGTCGTCTCCTATTTATTAACTAGTTTTCAAGAACTATCTAAAAACCTTTCTGCTTTCATTTAATACACAGGAAAAAAATACTGCATGAAGGGAGAATATCACATTTTCTCTCGTAAGAACATGGGTTCCGGTGCACACCGGTCGAGCCCCAAGAAGTGCACTCGGCCAGATTCCTAATATCAGGTTTACAGCACTCTTCAAAAGACGTTTTCTGTCCGAGACACATTAAACAAGCTTTATTTAATAACACTCGATTTGACTTATCCAATTTAAACATTTGCTCTGATCAGCGCCATTTGATCCTGCCTTCGTTTCGGGTGGCAGAATAATTTCTCTGGGTTATTTTTCTTTGGTGCAAGGTTGATCCCAGAGGCAGAATGACTCCTCTCGAATTCTCTGTGTTTCTCTAATTCATGCTGCGAGTGGAAAGGGATAGAGCCATAAAAAGCCTGTGCTGAAGGCTGCTTTTATAATGTTTACGTTGCTCGTCCTCACGTCTGTCTGGCTAAAGACAGGCGATATCATTTAAAAGACCCCTCCTAGCCCGATAATTAGGAGAGACCTTTTGCTTAGCTTAGAGCATCAGAACATAAATTCTCAACTTTGCGATCTTTGCGGGAATATATTTTGCCATCTGCCATCTACTTGCCCCCACTCAGGGATTTTTGTAACAGTAGAGTATACCAACCGAATGGTCATCCATTAAAAGTCAAGGAATTTAAGGCAGTGAGAGGGGAGAGTTTAATATCTTAATTCACTGTTTTAAAAAAGGAAATGCCACTTTGATTCTACTGTCTCAGGGGTTATTTCATATAGCTCTTTAGATTACTGCTATTACTCCTGTTATGATTTTACTATCATGATATTAAAGCACAAACTGTCTTTTTTTAGGGTTCATCTTTGCATGCTGCCCTCTGCAAATATCCAGCTCGAAGCCAGTAGCCCCAACTCCCGCCTGTAGGTATGGTAAAGTAATTCATAAGGACAGAAACCTCTGACAGCTCCACTCCCCCAGAGCAGCACAGGGTAAGTTGGCCAGCAGGGAGGGTGAGAGCCCCCCTGGCCATTATCTGAGCGACCTCCGGGCAGGCATCTGCTCCCAGGCCAGGAGGGGGTCTTTGTCGGTGAAAGGAGCGTTTGCAGCTCCGGCCAGCGCCTGGTTTATGGACCCGGCCGGTGGGAGGGTGCACCCCGCCCAGCCTGCATCCAGGCCTGAAGTGTTTACCCCTGGGGTGATTTACATCACCCAGGTGTTCATGCGGGAAACATCTCGGCTCGGAGCTGACACGGTGATTGCCCTGGAGTTGCAGACTTGGCATTCTTCTGTTCATAACGGTCTGGGGGCCAAAGAGATTTTTAAAAACAGAAAGTCCTGGCCCGGAGTGGTTCGTGTCCTGGGGTTTTCACACAGAAGGGCCGAGGGACGTCTGAGCCCGGTGTCCCTCGCCCTTCCCCGGGTGGAGGAAATTCCCATTGCCCAGACTGTGGCCCTCCCCACCCTCCTGCAGACCCCTGTCCTCCGTAGACCGCTCTGGCCTTTCTGTAGCTGCGGGCACGCTGCGCCAGGCTTCCCCACGGCTGTGTTAGCATCCCAGGGCTCCCCAGGCCAAAAGTGTTCTCCTCAGTCAAGAGGCGGGAGATGCGGGTCTCTGGGAACACAGACGTGTCCTGGAGAAAGACCGGGGCTGGTGTGCGTTTGTTCCACGCGGATCCATCTCTGCTGGTGCTGACATTTTGAAGACTCGCTCTGTAGGCACTCCTTTCACACCAGAAGCCTTTTCTGTGCTTGCTGCTCACATTTTGAGGCAGGTGGTGCCGTCGCCGTTTTGACCTATGTTTGCACTGAGGGTTCCTAACGCCTGTACCGGGGTAGCCTCGTACCATCCGAACACCAAATTAAAGTAAGCCCCAAGGAATCGAGATTTTGTTTGTTTGTCAAAAGCACATATTTAAAATGTTGTTTTATCAAACTATTTTGAAAGAGTTGGGACATATATTACATATCCGTTTTTACACTTGTATCCATTATTTCTCCAGCCATTGCTGATAACTGATGAGGAAGAAAAGTGCATTTCTGCCACATGGAAATATATATTTGTGTGAGAGACAGGCAAGGACAATTATAGGGAAACTGAGAATGCTTCTTGTCTTTGTTTTCATTTTTACAAATACCTCTTTCACTGGTCCAGAGAATGCTCAGTTGATCCCTAGAGCTGGTCTCAATTCAGCTGTTTCTCTCTCTCTTTGACGACGTGTCTCCCAAATCCATCATTTTGTCTCTTTATACAACCTGCAGATAGAAAGCGTTTGATCAAACGCTGGGGGCCATCAGATCTGGTTAGCAAGCGATAGAATTCCTTCTGCTCTGACCTCTATGTTTAAGAGTCTTTTTAGCCAGTGATTTCAGTACTAACAAATTCACAGAAGCACTTTCTCCTCTCTGTACCCATTTCTTCTAAATTATAGATATGTAAACCTCCCCAACATAGAAAAAGATCACTGATTTGCTGTGCTAAACTGGGAGACACTTTGACCACCAGCAACTGTTTAAAATTCCCACTCCTGGAGTGAGGGGGAAAAAAGAAATCCATCAATAAAACAAACGTTGATTTCCAAACGTCAGGCTAAATGACCACGGACCCGCTTGGGAAAAGGTTGTTCTCTGTGACTGTTCACAGCCTAATATTGAGAACAGTGGAAAATATCACACTGATCATAAGAAAAAGAGCCAATGTGTAAAAAAACTAATTTTGCTGTCGATATGGATCTCTTAATGGGGTGCATTTGTGAATCTCTGTTCTGAATCTAAGATGCCTCAACACATGCCTGTTTGTGAATGTGGGTACATGGAAAGATGCATGTCCACAGTCTGTTTTAAAACTGTCTGAGAATGCCGAATTCTACCCACACTCTGCATGGCACCAATGCCACGAAGAGAACAGTGTCACTAAACTACCAAACTCATTTATTTTAAACTCTGCTGGAACAGCTCCCCCAAAGCAGGTGACTAGCGAAAGATTTTTTTTTTTAATTCTAAATAACAAGAGAGATAAAAGTGAATGTCATTCTATGAAGTCTGAACGTTAAAATGTTAAGAGAGAGTTAACCAGGGTCTGGTAAATGGCTAAACAGATTAGTAGCCTTACTTTTTAACATATAAACATCTGAAACCCGTTTCCTGTTTAAGAAGAAGGAGAAAAAAAAAGTCTAGGTGGATGACCTCGGGCACTTTTTTTTGATTAACAAATGTGAATTGTACATCATGGTGGAAAAAAAAAATGGCCCACGCTTGGTGGTCTTTCTCCAGTCTGTATATGGGAGAGAGAGAGAAAAAATACAAAAATAAACGTTACCTTCTACTTTCCGGGTGGGCAATGCCATTTCTGCAGTGGCGTCCAGAGCTCTGGCAAATGTTAAGGCTGTCACTGCGGACGGAATCCCTGTGGTCTGTGAGCCTCCGGAGAGTCCGAAGAAAAACATTCTCCGCATACTTGCTGGCGGGTCCTATCTCCAGGCCCTGGCCCGGCCCTGCAGGCTCGAGTCACCGGGCCGGCCGCTGGGACACGCTCATCTGACCCCGCGGCTCCCTCGCAGCCAGACCTGCAGCGGGGTGCCAGCCGGACCGGTTCACTGCCGCAACCCAGAGGACACACGGAGTGGAGTCTCAGCCTCCAGGACCAAGCGCCAGCTGCAGTCTGTTCAGCCGCAAAGAGCTTAGCGGTTCTGACACATTCTGACAAGATACATTTTATAGGGTTTGTGCTAAAATTTGATATTGAAAGTTGGGATTCCAATTTTATGTCTCGGATAATAACAATAGCAGCTGGGACCTTTAAGAAATGTGTGTATTCCTCCCATTAAGAGTCACATAATAAAAACTATTTATGTCAAACACCTTATAAGGGAAAGATTTAGCCTGAATGTCAATATAACATATAACACTTTTTTATATTCAGATTAAAAAAAAATCTGGGAAAAAATCCATTATCAATGTTACCTATTACTTTTGACTTGGATCAGTGAATATGTGGTGCTTTTAAAAATCTAAAGTTGGCATCTTCTTGCTTTAATTTGCAAAGTCATTGAAGCACCTCTTTTTGGTATTATTTCTGTATATATTCGAAGGGAAAAAAAACGACAACAAATCTTTTTTTCTTCAAGTCCTTCTGATGAAAAGACACAAAAGAAGGGCACGTTTTATGTGGCTTGATTTAATTTTGATAATTTCCAAGCCTGCAATAAAAAGAGTCACTGGCCCTTAATCATCGGTGCTGTTTTTATTCTCGGAGAGCAGCTGTGGCTTCGGGTCCAGGCTGGCGGCTCGAGCTCACTCATTCTGCTGGACAAACGGGGCAGCAGCTCGGATGGACTTCTTCCTCGGAAAGGAATCTTGACATCTCGGCTCAAGGCAAGGTCTGCAGCCAGATTTCCAAGGGGCTTCCACTCAGCTGCGGCCTCCCTGGGGTCATCACACCGATGTGCTCCCAGGGGAATGAGCCTACTGCCAAACTGACGAGGATTCTCACTGGGGCCGGTCACTTAGAAATGACTGCGCGGCCCTGCTAGGCCGGCTTGTTGGGAAACCCCAGCTTCCTTCTTATCTTGTCTGCTCAGGCGAAGAGCAGAACCTGATTGGGATGAGAAGAGAACCCCAACTAGCAAAGCCAAGAGACGGCCATCCGTCCTGCACCCACATGCCTGGGCCAGGTCCGCGTGGTTTCCTTTGACTCATGGACTCCTGTGACCTCAGGTTAATGAGAAAAGCCCGTGGCGGCGGGAACCATCATCCAGGCTCGCTGAGCCCCTCCCCTGGCCCCCAGCGCCTCCTTGACAGGATGGCACCCCTGTCCCTGGAAGGATGAAGAGCCCAGGGGGCCAATGCCGAAGCCCCTGCTCCTCAGGTCCTGTTGGAACTAGCTGACACCAGCCTAAACTCGGCCAGATGCCAGCTGAATTTCTTTTATTAAGTCACAACTTGAACGTAACAGCCCCTGAGCGAACACAATCTTAAAAAATAACTTCCTACAAAGCCTCTCCCTTCTCTTCTTTGTCAGAAAGTTGCTTCAGCCTAAATAGAAGCCATTTCCCTTTTCTTTTTAAAGCAGAGGGTCATCAAGTGTCCCCTGGGGTCCTCTGCCAGCTTCACCCTCTAGTACCAGCACTTATAAAGCCATCGCCCCTGGCTCGGTGGCCATATTCCACGTGCTGATTTTATGTTGGCATCACGCTGCTTTCAGAGAGAAGTGTGCTCCCAGCCAGGACTGCAAGGGCATCTGAAGACATGGTGGATGTTTGAAATTAAAAACACGCAAGTCCAGAGGATGCTGCAGACACTCGGAACACCAGCTTCACCCACCTCATCTCCCGTCTTCTCAGGGACCCTCACGGTGGCCATCATTACCCACACATGACACGGGGATGTGGAGAGACAGGAAGATGGGTACTTGGAAGCTCGGCAGTGCTCAGGGATGCCTGGTCACAGCCGGCCTTTGTAGGGACCTGTTAGATTCTAAACATCTTCCCTGCAGTCTATCGGCTTCAGGGAAAAGTTTACTTGACCTCCTCTGTAACCCCAGAAGCTTTCCCAGGTGGCACTGGTGGTAAAGAACCCACATGCCAGTGCAGGTGACGTGAGACACGGGTTTGATCCTGGGTGGGGAACATCCCCTGGAGGAGGGCATGGCAACCCACTCCAGTATTCTGGAATATCCCACGGACAGAGGAGCCTGGCGGGCTGCAGTCAATGGGGTCACAGAGTTGGACGTGAGTGAAGCAACGTAGCACCCACGCACGTCACCCCTGGAGGCAGGCTTTCTTCTTGCCTGCATCTCCTAGAAGAGGAGACTGAGAGAGAGGGACCAGTCCATCTCTGAAGACCCGAGTGCTGGAAAGTGACAGAGGCCTCCCGCAGAGCCCGGCTGCAGCCCCCGAGCTGTCACATCAGGTCCAGTGTCAGCTGTGAAAGCCCAGGTCACAAGCTAGCCCGCCACCTGGGCGAGTGGCTTCACCAGCTGGAGCCTCAGTTTACTCCCCTGTGAAGTGGGGCTGGAATGCGCCCCGCCTCAGGGAGCTGTTTCAGGCTCACACGAAACAGGACAGGAAAAGTGCATAGCATATCGGAGGCGCCGCATAGTCACGGCGTGCAGACCTGGCTGGGGGGCAGTCTTAGCCCAAGGCCTGTTCTGTTTTCTCTGAGTGGCTGCGGGCTACACGGCTTGTGTCGGGGACCCATGTGGGAAGCTGGGCCATGTCCTCAAATACCAGGAGAGCAACGTGGCTGGGGGCCAGGCAGCATGGTTCCCACATCAGCCAGGCCTCAGCTGGGCGGTCCAGGGTCTGCCCCATGGAAGACCTGGCCGGCAGCTGGTGCCCTGGGGTACAAGGAAGGATGTGCAGGGCCCCCTCCTCACTGGGGACAGCACATGACATTATCACGAGACAGCATGAGAGACCCGCGGGCCCCCGGCCCGCTCACCAGCCTTTCGCTGCCCCGGCTACACGCTGGCTCCTGTCACATCTGTTTGGATGGTCAACCCCCCAGAGGCCCCTTGCTTCTCCACTCTCTTCAGACACATCGACGACCGCACAGAGAGCCCCAGGAACAATAAGCAGCCTCACATCCCGAAGCTGGCTCTGCTGGATGCCTGGGGGCTTCCCGACATCGGCTGGGCGACATGGCTCTCGGAGGCCTGGGGTGTCCAGCAGAGCCAGCTGAGAGCCCGCGTCTGCCTCTGACGAGCTGTGTTTGTTCAGGCAAGTAGCTTGCCCTCTCAGGATCCCACTTTCCCTGTTTGCACGAGGGCAGCAGGGATGGGCAAAATGTTGGTTTGCAATAAATAATCAATTGCTGTTTGCCGTTTAACTCAGACCATGAAAGAAAGGAGCACACTCTAATGGATACATCAGGTCCAGTGTCAGCTGTGAAAGCCCAGGTCACAAGCTAGCCCGCCACCTGGGCGAGTGGCTTCACCAGCTGGAGCCTCAGTTTACTCCCCTGTGAAGTGGGGCTGGAATGCGCCCCGCCTCAGGGAGCTGTTTCAGGCTCACACGAAACAGGACAGGAAAAGTGCATAGCATATCGGAGGCGCCGCATAGTCACGGCGTGCAGACCTGGCTGGGGGGCAGTCTTAGCCCAAGGCCTGTTCTGTTTTCTCTGAGTGGCTGCGGGCTACACGGCTTGTGTCGGGGACCCATGTGGGAAGCTGGGCCATGTCCTCAAATACCAGGAGAGCAACGTGGCTGGGGGCCAGGCAGCATGGTTCCCACATCAGCCAGGCCTCAGCTGGGCGGTCCAGGGTCTGCCCCATGGAAGACCTGGCCGGCAGCTGGTGCCCTGGGGTACAAGGAAGGATGTGCAGGGCCCCCTCCTCACTGGGGACAGCACATGACATTATCACGAGACAGCATGAGAGACCCGCGGGCCCCCGGCCCGCTCACCAGCCTTTCGCTGCCCCGGCTACACGCTGGCTCCTGTCACATCTGTTTGGATGGTCAACCCCCCAGAGGCCCCTTGCTTCTCCACTCTCTTCAGACACATCGACGACCGCACAGAGAGCCCCAGGAACAATAAGCAGCCTCACATCCCGAAGCTGGCTCTGCTGGATGCCTGGGGGCTTCCCGACATCGGCTGGGCGACATGGCTCTCGGAGGCCTGGGGTGTCCAGCAGAGCCAGCTGAGAGCCCGCGTCTGCCTCTGACGAGCTGTGTTTGTTCAGGCAAGTAGCTTGCCCTCTCAGGATCCCACTTTCCCTGTTTGCACGAGGGCAGCAGGGATGGGCAAAATGTTGGTTTGCAATAAATAATCAATTGCTGTTTGCCGTTTAACTCAGACCATGAAAGAAAGGAGCACACTCTAATGGATCGAGAGCGATAGATTTTTTTTAATGGGATGCCACCCCTCACATGAAAGGCTAGAAAAAGAGTAGACCGCAAGACCCCAGGGACTGGCTCAGCGGCATACCAGGAAATTCCACCATCAGGAAACCTGGGTTTGGGTTTTGTATATATATATATCTGCTGCTTAGCTGCAGCACGTGGAATCTTCTTTGCAGTGTCTGGTATCTTTCACTGTGGCACGGGGCTCAGAACTTGCAGCATACAGGCTTAGTTAAGCCCCTTGGCTTGTGGTGTCTTAGTTCTCTGAGCATGGATTGAACCCACATCCCCTGCATTGGATGGAAGAGTCTTAAGCACTGGAGCACCAGGGAAGTCCCTGGTTAGCTTTCTGCCACTCAGCTGCTATGCCACCCTGGGCATATTACTTACCAAGTCTAGTCTCCTTTCCCCATCTTAAAATGCTGCTTCGTAAGGTTGCCTCCTACCTTCTTCCTTGGACTACTAACTTAAATCTTCTGCCTCTAATAAATCACTTTAATAAAAACAGTGTTCTTCAAGGTGCTAGAATGTTCTTAAAGTACCCACACACATATATGATTAACATGATGGCAACATTTTTCAAATACAAAAATCTTAAAATATTAGAGTGGTGGGGTTGTGGGTGATTTTTTTTCCTGTAATTTGTCGTTGTTGTTCAGTCATGTCTGACTCTTTGCAACCCCATGGACTGTAGCCTGCCAGGCTCCTCTGTCCCTGGAATTCTCCTCCTCCAGAGAATTGCCGTCAGAGGATCTTCCCACACCAGGGATCGAACCTGTGCCTCCTGTACTGGCAGGTGGATTCTTTACCACTGAGGCCCCAAAGTCTTGTATCTTCTTAACTTTTTCTGTGGACTTCTTAAATACATACAGCTGTGACTGACCCCCTCGACCCCCAGACATAGTCCTGTGGAAATGCCCCTGGACCTTTGCCTCCAAAGTGAAAGGACCACAGACTTTTACTGTAGGAAGTGGGTTTCATGGGAAAAGACTTTTTTTTTAAATTATCATGAGTTCTTCGGCGGACGTTAGCTTTCATATTAAGGGATTTATTTACAGAAACTATGGGGAGAACATTTCTGTTGATTAAGAACATATGTAAAAAAAAAAAGAGAAAGAGAGAGGAAGAAAAAAGAAAAAGCATAGATTGCCACATCAGTATAAGACAATCCTGGAAGCACACTCTCTTAAACCCCCACCTGTGAGTGGCAGAGGGAGGTGGGCTGAGCTAAACCGCAGATGTCAGGGCTGCACCTGGGGACTCCTCTCGTCCAGGGCCCTTGTGTGCAGTGCGCACACGAGCCTGGGGGTCTGGCTGAAGCGCAGGTTCAGATGAGCATCTGGATGGTACTGAGCTTGTCCCGCATCAGCCAGTACCCAGGGATGCCCAAGTAGACTGGGTCAGTCTGTGAACCACTCAGGGTGGCCGGGTTTAGAGCAGACCGACCGTGGGTTTCACCTGCTTGGTGGGGGTGGCTGCCCGAGCTCCTCCATTGGGAGCAAGAGTTCTCGACCTGGACCACACTTTAGACTCACCAGGGGAGAATCTGAAAAATCCAGTGCCTAGGCTGCACCCTAGACTAATTAACTCAGAATCCTTGGGGGTGTGGCCCAGGCATCAGGTTGCTTTCAAAGCACCCAAGCACCCCAGTGTGCAGCTGCCTCTGAGGATGGCTGGTTTAGACACTGCCTCCCTCAGGGCTCGGGAGGAGGGAGTGGAAGATAGATTGTTGATGTCTGTCAGTGGGGAGGAAGTGGAAGATCAATTGGTGATGTCTGCTGGGATCCCAGCATGGTGGAGGAGGATGAGAGACTTAGCATCCCTCAGGGCTAGGTGCCAGGTCTGCAGACTCTTGCCTGCAGAGCCCAGGTATATTCAGGATGACACACAGGCAGAGGTCTCTGTCTGAAGTACACTCCTCAGGACATAGTGTTCAGGCTTCTGGTGCATTGCTTGGCCATGATCAGCTGGGCAGGGCTGAACGCTGACCTCCTGGGTCAGCCATGGTGGAAGGGGACAGACTGCATGAGCCGGAGGCCACGAGAGGTTGAGCCTCGACTCGAATGTCACCCCAAAGACAGGTTAGGGAACGGGGCACATTCACGTGAGCCCCACTCTTAGGGATCCTGGAAGCTTGCTAGGAAGGATAAAGACCCCAGTGGGTTGCCCAGACCCCAGTCAGGCCATCCAGATCAAGAACGCAGTTGAGGAATTTGGTATTTCTCCATATGCGCTGAGGATAGGGTCAGAATAGAGGCCATCTCTGGGGAGGGTTTAGGCTGAGAAGGGACAGGTCTTCTGGCTGGGGGGCCCTGGGTGCTGGTGTATACCTTGTACTGAGGTGTACACACATGTAAAACCATCAAGCTATAAATTTAAGACTAGAACACTTTCTGTACTTCCCTGGATATAAGTTGGTGAAAGTCGCTCAGTCATGTCTGACTCTTTGCAACCCCATGGACTAAAAAGTCCATGGAAGTCTCTAGGCCAGAATACTGGAGTGGGTAGCCTTACCCCTCTCCAGGGGATCTTCCCACCTTAGGGATCGAACCCAGGTCTCCCGCATTGCAGGTGGATTCTTTACCAGCTGAGTCACAAAGGAAGCCCAAGAATACTGGAATGGGTAGTCTATCCCTTCTCCAGCAGATCTTCTTGACCCAGGAACTGAACCAGGCTCTCCTGCATTGCAAGCGGATTTTTTTACCAACTTATCAGGGAAGCCCTGCGGATGTAAGTTAAACACCAAGAAAAAAGAAAAAGAAATTAAGGCAAGAAATGTAAATCTATACAATAAGTAAAATGTTCCAAAAGAATGTAGAAACACAAATAGAACTGATATTTTTAACTTTTTATTTTATATTGGAGTATAGCCAATTAACAGTGTTGTGATAGTTTCAGGTGGACAACAAAGAGACTCAGCATAGGTACACATGTATCCATCTAGGCTACTACATAACTTTGAGCAGATAAAAAAGAAAATTACACAAACCAGTAGAGGGGGGAAAACATGACAAAAAATTGTACAAATCTGAGACTCAATGAACAGAAAAGAAAATGAACCAGTAAACCAAATCACATTAAATATACTAATTGTAAATATAATCACAGCCCTTATTTAGCACTTTGCTGAATTTCCTTACCTCCTTTTTCGTGACTGAGTACTGCTTTTATGTTGAATTTCATCCAGGCATGGGGATAATACCATAATCTTTTCAGGGTTTGTCTCAATCTGCTCTGTGCTGGATTAAAGTGTTGAAATTAATCAGGTGATCCTTGAGGGCTTGGAGGGAATACTTCTAAGGATCTGAGATCTCAGAGGTCTTGAGCAAGGAAAATCCATGCAATAGCCAGGATGGATTAAGCCAAAGCCTGAACAAGGCTTACAAAGATGTAACTGGAAACAAAATCAATACTAAACTGTAAAGTGGAAATGATATTGCAGCTTTTCCTCCTCCTTTCGATATATCAAATATCAAATCCATCTTTGAAAAGGAAAGAACTTTTCTGGAGAAGAGGACTGGAGGAGCCTGTTTTTCCAGGTGAGCTGAGTATGGTTTGCATGGGGATGTGGTGTGTGGGTGATGATGGGGCTGAGAAAAGACCCCGGTTTTGGAGAAGTGAAGGAGTTTGAACACTATTGTAATAGGCCTGACACTCCAGTGCACATGCCTGTGATCAGAAAGAGACAGAGCCAAGGGGAATATACAATAAGTAAAATGTTCCAAAAGAATGTAGAAACACAAATAGAACTGATATTTTTAACTTTTTATTTTATATTGGAGTATAGCCAATTAACAGTGTTGTGATAGTTTCAGGTGGACAACAAAGAGACTCAGCATAGGTACATGTGTATCCATCTAGGCTACTACATAACTTTGAGCAGATAAAAAAGAAAATTACACAAACCAGTAGAGGGGGGAAAACATGACAAAAAATTGTACAAATCTGAGACTCAATGAACAGAAAAGAAAATGAACCAGTAAACCAAATCACATTAAATATACTAATTGTAAATATAATCACAGCCCTTATTTAGCACTTTGCTGAATTTCCTTACCTCCTTTTTCGTGACTGAGTACTGCTTTTATGTTGAATTTCATCCAGGCATGGGGATAATACCATAATCTTTTCAGGGTTTGTCTCAATCTGCTCTGTGCTGGATTAAAGTGTTGAAATTAATCAGGTGATCCTTGAGGGCTTGGAGGGAATACTTCTAAGGATCTGAGATCTCAGAGGTCTTGAGCAAGGAAAATCCATGCAATAGCCAGGATGGATTAAGCCAAAGCCTGAACAAGGCTTACAAAGATGTAACTGGAAACAAAATCAATACTAAACTGTAAAGTGGAAATGATATTGCAGCTTTTCCTCCTCCTTTCGATATATCAAATATCAAATCCATCTTTGAAAAGGAAAGAACTTTTCTGGAGAAGAGGACTGGAGGAGCCTGTTTTTCCAGGTGAGCTGAGTATGGTTTGCATGGGGATGTGGTGTGTGGGTGATGATGGGGCTGAGAAAAGACCCCGGTTTTGGAGAAGTGAAGGAGTTTGAACACTATTGTAATAGGCCTGACACTCCAGTGCACATGCCTGTGATCAGAAAGAGACAGAGCCAAGGGGACGTGTCAGGTGTGGCAAGGAATCTTGGAACACTCCCTAGAGAAGCAGGCACACTTACAGGGTCCTGGCAGTCTGGATAGTGAAGGGCAGAGAATTCAGGGTTCCTCAGAGAGGGGTCTGGAGAAGGAAATGGCAATACACTCCAGTATTCTTGCCTGGGAAATCCCATCACCAAGGAGTGTGGCAGGCTACAGTTCATGGGGACACAAGTCGGACACAATTGAACAACAAAGCTCTCGCCACGGCCAGAGAGGGGTGGCACAGGTAATGTGCCTGGCTCACTTGTTCTCACTGGCATGATTTTCCGGGGAACATATCACTTTCATTCACAGTGAGTTGTGACTTACAAAATGCCCTCCCCAAGAGGGACAGAAAGGCAGTGACAGAAATTTATACTAAGGTGTAAATGACTACCTGCAGGCTCCCTTCCCCAAACCAGGACTGATGGATAGATTTGGGAAACCCAGCGTGGGCTGGAGAGGGGACAGAGGAGGACTCTCCAAAGCAGGAAGGGTGGGGCCAGGTCAAATCACCACTCACTTTGAAGGGGCAGCCCTTACAAGGCACACAAGGGAAACTCCGGGTCAGTGTTTGTTCTCACCATTAGCATGGAAGATGTGGGTGAATTTACGCATCACTATAGTTTCTGAGGGGCTTCCCTGGTGGCTCAGTGGTAAAGAATCTGCTTGCCAGTGCAGGAAATGCGGGCTTGACCCCTGGATCAGGATGATCCCCTGGAGAAAGAAATAACAACCCACTCCAGTATTCTTGCCTGGGAAATCCCACAGACAGAGGAGCCATGGATAGGGGTTGCCAAAGAGTCAGACACAACTGAGCGACTAAACAAGTTTCTGAGTCCCATTCAGCTGCGTGCAGAGGCAGTGTCAGAAGACCATGAGTCTGAGTGCGCGTGGCCCACAAGGAGAAACGCTGCCCTGTGAGCACAGGTCCTGGGAGGGGGTGACCCGAGAGCCCAGCCCTGAAATCCTGAAAGGGAGAGGGGCCCCTCCTCCAGCCGCATTTACTCCTGGGTCACCCAGGACAGGAGTAAATGAAACGAGCAAAGTGACAGGGGCCCGAATTGCTGTAACTGACTGTGGGAGCAGGAGGCCCACCAACAACCCAGGAATCCACTCTGAGCTCCCCCTTGCCCCTTCCTGGAGTGAACAGCCAGGGGTGCCTGCTCCAATTAGCATTCTGGAGCAGAGAAAGTAGCCACAGGACAGGTTTGAGGACCCACTGGACCCACCTGGGGACAAGACTGAGCTAAGACTCCACTGAGGCCCTGAAAGGACCAGTAGACGCAGTGCTATGGCGAGCCTTGGCATCAGCGTCCGTGCCCCGGACTCCCCAGGAATCTGATTGTCTCCTTCCGACACGTGGTCACCCTGGCAGACGGCTGTTCTTCCCCACCCACCCTCGCCCCTCCGAGACCTTCTCACATGGCAGCCAGCGTGGCGTGCCACTCCCCAGGTGTTGGCAAGTCATCCTCTTGCTTAAAATCCTTCGTGGAGGGGAGGTCACCCATACAGGGCTCCAGTTGTGGGGTCTTGGCCCTGCACTGACTTCAGTGGTTCCTTGGCTCATGGCCGCCTCCCTCCAGCCTCCGCCTTCATCTTCACACCACCTCTCCTCATCTCTCTCTTCTGTCTGTTATAAGGACACCCGTCCTTGGACTGAAGCCCACCCAGGCCTGCTTCAGAAGGAGCTCAGCGGGAGACCCTTAGCCTAATTACATGCACGGAGAGAGGAGTCGAGATGGCGAAATAGAGCCCAGCTCCTGCTGAAGATACAGCCAAAATACATCCCCACGTGGAAGAGTTCCCGGAGAACACCTCACTGGTCGCTGGCAGGGGATCCCAGACACCCCGAGGTGCAAGAAGGAGCTCCACGTAACTGGCTAGGATGAAAGCAAAAAGAGAAAAAGGAATCGGGATGGGACCTGCACCCCCAGGAGGAAGCTGGAAAGGAGGAAAGGTCCCCCCACCGTGGGGAGCCCCTTCTGGGGCGGGGACCTTAGCGGGGACAGAGGGGGAGCCTCAGAGGCTCAGAGGAGATCGCAGTGGCCGGTTGGCGGCAGCCAGAACAGAGAGAGAGTCACGCCACCTCACTGTGGTCCCAGCCCGAGACTGCGGCTGCTGGTGCCTTCGGGGCTGGGGACTGAGACTCAGGCTTCAGAGGACTGACCTGCGGAGAGGACTGGGGCTAGAGGCAGCCTGCAAAGGGCCGGACTGTGACGCTGAGACCACACAACGCAGACTGGGACTGCAACCCAGGGGCTGGGAGTCGAAACCACTGTCTTCACTGAGAGTGCACACCTGATCTGAGGGCTTCCTGAAGCTCTGGTTCTATATGTGTCCCCAGGGAAGGAATTCAGTGAGAAACAAAGTGATAAGTAAGAAGTAGATTTATTTAGAGAGATACACACTCCCCAGACAAAATGTGGGCTGTCTCTGAAGGCGAGGGAGTCCCTGAAATACAGGGGGGTCAGCTTCTATAGGCTGGGTGATGTCACCAACTATTTAGGGAAGTGCATATGCTTGTGTGCTCAGTTGTGTCCGACTCTTTGCAACCCCATGGACTGTGGCCCACCAGGCTCCTCTGTCCATGGGATTTTCCAGGCAAGAACACTGGAGTGGGTTGAAAGGGGTGGGGATTTCCAGAAATTGGGCCACCACCCACTCTTTGGTCTTTGATGGTTGGCCTCGATGTGTTACAATGAGCACATAATGAGGCTCAAGGTCCCCTGGAAGGCAAATCTTCCGCCATCTTGGCCCTAGTAGGTTCCAGATGTTGTCATGTTCTCAATGACTGTCATCTTTTAAAGGTTGTGCCCTGCCCCGCTCCCCCCATGTCTCAGTACCAGCTACCTGTTTGCAGAGGAAGCCTGGATACCACAGAAGCCAAGTGCCCTCACTAACCAGCTTGGCTTGTGAAGGGAGGGGCAGGGTCACCGTTAACAGCCTAGCTTTCGGCATTCTCATGGCGAGTGGGCACCACCATTGAAACCCCCCTGTTAACGTGCATACATGGGAAAGGAATGGTGGGGGTAACCTTTCAGTTTGGAAAAACAAAAAATCTAAAGCCCTGTGCATACCTGGCCTCTTTGCCCAGCCTCAAGCAGTACCGGGTCTGGTCTGGTTCACAGTCCAGTATTATGCTGTGTTAGTTGCTCAGTCATGTCCGACTCTTTGCGACCCCATGGGCTGCAGCCCACCAGGCTCCTCTTGTCGATGTGATTCTCCAGGCAAGAATACTGGAGTGGGTTGCCATGCCCTCTTCTGGGGGTCTTCTCCACCCAGGGATAGAACCCAAGTCTCCCACGTTGCAGGTGGATTCTTTCCCGTCTGAGCCACCAGAGGCAGGTGTGGAGGGAGAGACATGGGGACAGGGGTCCTGTGGGCAAAAGCATCTGTGGGAATAGGCACCAAGCATCTGGGGGTTAGACAGGGTGTCCAGAGCTAGTCTACACGGCGCCTCTGCAGGAATTCTCCAGATGGTGCCCATCCTGGGCTGACCCAACCCTTGCCAGGGTAAGCAGCTGGGTGACTGCGGTGGGTAGAAGTGCCCGCTCTGCTGGGCAGGGAGCAGCCCCCACAACTGCTCGAAGCGGCCCGGAAATGCAGGGACAGGAAGTGCCAGGATCAGTGGGGCTGTCTCTGGGTGAGGGTTCCACACAGGGCACCCACTTTCTTCTGTCCACCCCCAACCCAGAGTTTGGACCACAGTGGTCCTTTGCAAAAACAGCTGCAATAGTGAAGCCCCGTCTTTCCAACGGGAGTGGCGGCTCCCCGTTGCTTTATGTCATAGCAGTGCTATTTCCTTTTATTATAAATAGGAATTTCACTCAAAGGGGTGCAGCCTAATACCCCTGGCCGCTTTGTACTTTAATCAGAGCTTTCCTGCCGAAAAATGTTTATCTTCCAGCAAAGAGGTGCTAATTTTATCTTGCAAGAGTGGGTATCTGCTTACGTCCCTTCTACCTTCGAGAAAGATAACCCCAAACGTATTATGTCATCTAAATACAGCATCCTTGGAGATCAAAGGGTAATGTACACATCTGCCAAGGTTGATGGAGCGGCCATTGGCGGGCCCTTCCGCCCGGCTGCGTGTGCTCCATTGATAGACGCACTTTGCCATTTCTATGAAAGAAACTCCCAGGCGCTCTGTTTGTGCCAGTTGATTTCGGCGATATTGGGAGGTTTTGAAATCAGACTCCAAAATAGATATGCCCTTCTCACCCCTCTATGTAATCCCGCGCCACAGGAAATGGCACAAGTTCAAATTTTTGTCATGGAAGCAACTCCGGACCAGATAAGACATATGTCCCTGAGAGGGACATTTTCATGTTTAAAATAGAGTCAGAATGATCCATAGCCCAGATCCACCTGAGTGTGTCTGCCTTTCGACTCCAGTCCTCCTTCTGATCTCAGTTCAGTGTTTGTCACTTTCTGAGATCCCAGTGCATTGTAAAAGAACACATCCCAACACACACACATACTTGAAATGAAAGCTCATAAGACGAGACGTAATCTTACGCTATGCACTGCGCTGACATGTCTTGCTCATTCCCATCTACCTCTCAACCTTTGCTTCTCAAAGTGTGGTCCCTGGACCAGCAGCATGAGCGTCATCAGAGTCAGAAATTCAGAATCACGGGCCCCGCCCAGGCTGCACAGTGACCATGTTTGAGAAGCACCACACCATCACCCTAATACCAAAACCTGACAAAGAGGCCACAAAAACAGAAAACTACAGGCCAATATCACTGATGAACACAGAGGCAAAACTCCACAACAAAATTCTAGCAATCAGAATCCAACAACACATTAAAAAGATCATACACCATGACCAAGTGGGCTTTATCCCAGAGATGCAAGGATTCTTCAAAATCCACAAGTCAATCAATGTAATTCACCACATTAACAAATTGAAAAATAAAAGCCGTATGATTATCTCAATAGATGCAGAGAAGGCCTTTGACAAAATTCAACATTCATTTATGATAAAAACTCTCCAGAAAGCAGGAATAGAAGGAACATACCTCAACATAATAAAAGCTATA
>SJYC01134066.1:0-104097 GCA_006408675.1 Madoqua kirkii | reverse complement strand
TACAGGGAATCAGGCACAATCATATACTTTTGGTGGGAGGGAAAAATGTGGTGGGGCACCTTTGGAGAATAATTTGACAATATCTGTCAAAATTTTAAATTCTCGTGTCATGAAATAAGAGTTTTATTTCTAAGAATTTAACCTAGAGATGTTTATCTATACATGTGCACAAACATACATGTATATGATGTCTATTGCTGTACCCCTGCAAGGAATCAGACATAACCTGTGTACATGCGTGCTCAGCCACTTCAGTCATGTCTGATTCCTTGCAACTCCATGGACTGTAGCTCCCACAGGCTCCTGTTCATGGGATTCTCCGGGCAAGAATACTGGAGTGGGTTGCCCTGCCCTCCTTCTGGGGCTCTTCCTGACCCAGGGATCAAACCTGTGTCTCCCATAGCTCCTGCATTGAAAGAGGATCCTTTATTCACTAAGCCACCAGGGAAGTCCAGATATAACATAAATGTCTTTTAATAAGATATTCGTTTTTTAAAATTATAGCAAATCAATGCATGACTACTTGGTTATTAAAATGAATAAATCAATCCATTTAGCACCCTCTTTCTGTGTACCAAGCCACTTTACAGCCGGGTAGCTTAAAACAAAAGCCACCAATCGTTCATGGTTCTGTGGCTTGGCTGGTTTCAGTCCAGTGGTTCATTTGCTCTGTCTGTCATCACTTGGGGCTGCTACCACCCTCTGAAGGCTCAACTGGGCTGGAAAGCACAGTGACTCACTCACGTGGCCGGCAGTGGATGCTGCCTGTTGACTGGAAGCCCAGTCGTGGCCTTGGAGTCGGGTCTCAATCCTCCAGGGGTCTCTCCCTGGGATACAGGCGTCCCACAGCATGGCAGCTGCATCCCAAGGGGAATCTTCCCAAGGACCTGCAAGCGCAGACAATGGACTTAAGCCTGTGTCGCAGGAGGTACACAACATCCCTTCCTCCACATTTTATGGAAGAAGTGGCAAGGTCTTTGTGGCCGTCTAATCCTCTGTGGTGTGTTTTCCATTTATATTCATATACATATAGCTTCCCTGGTGGCTCAGAAGTAAAACAACAAAACAAACAAACAAAAAACCACCTGCCAATGCAGGAGGCACAGGTTCGATCCCTGAGTCACAAATATCTCCTGGAGTAGGAAATGGCACCTCACTCCAGTATTCTTACCTGTGAAATCCCATGGACAGAGGAGTCTGAAGATTCTACAGTCCATGGGATCCCGAAGAGTCAGACAGGACTTAGCAACTAAACAACCACCATCCCCATATACATATACATCTATACATACATACCTGCAGATACATACACACATACATATATATATATAATTATATATATAATATATAATTTCTGGAGTGCTGCACAAGAAACTGTTTCTAATTCTGGCATCAATGGAAAAGGTCTGACATCTTTATACTGTTTGCATTCTCACTATAAACATAACTTTTTTTTAGTTAAAAAAAAACCTTTTTAAGAAAATCAAGCTCATGTATTAAGCCAAAGCAAGCTATATTCAGTAGATAAACTCTCAGTTTGCCGCTCACATCTCAACTTTGGCCCCAAGGTCCCTCCCACTCTAACCGTGCATCTCGGTCCCCTGAGGAGCTGACTGACCACTTATAGAGGCAGAAAACTGGCCAAAAAATAAAAAGTCGTGGCTTTTGGACCAATGACTTGGTTCAAGGAGGAGACTGTTGCTGCTTCTTGTGGGTGGTGGTCTGTTGAGAACTTTGCCTTCTTCTTGGACAACCCTTGGTTTGTTTTGTCACCCGCTTTAATATGGGAAGACCTGGGTTGGTGTCATGATGCAGCAAGAAATACCTTGCTGGTGCAGACATGCAGAGGGCCTGGAAACCCAAGTGTCAGGAAGGACTCAGACTCCCCTATCAGCCAGGACTTACGAAAACCAAGTCATCAGAAAAGAAAGTGTCCTCTACCTATGGAGAGTAAACGTGGGCCACGCTCACGTGTGCACAAGCACACTCATGTCGATGAGATGGTCTTCCCGAGGAAGACTCTTCAGGGTTATGGCTGCCAAGCTGAATCGAGCTCTGCCAAGATCTCTCGGCCGGAACTTCTAACTGAGGGGACCGTGAGCACCTCGCCACCTGAGTCCCTTCACACCCCAACTGAAAGACCTCAGACAGCTTGCCTAGCCTCTCTGGCTTCCGTTTTCTATGCAGCCTGGGGGTAAGGTGATAATGGTACTGACCCTGCAGGGTGTGGTGGGGATAAAGTGCTTAGCACTGAGCCTGACCCTGGACAGGGCATCAGCAACTGCTCAGGTGATACTAGTCATGAAATGATTTCACCAGCTTCTCACAAGAGCCCCCTGACAGGGCTGCTGCACTGCATAGCCCTCAGGGCACGTCATACATGCAGCAGGCAACCCTCAGCCGTGTGCCATACACAGCCTGTGCAACTGCCCGTGGTAGCCGAGAGACAGGCCAGACCACGTGATCAGGAATCCAGGTCTCCTGGCTCCTCCTGGTCCTCCCACCCCATTGAGCTGCCCACACTGGCCAGAGCAGTTTCCCAGCTCAGAGAAAGTGCTGGCCCATCATTTCCTCTTTGGGAGCCACAGTCACCATAGACCGTCTTCCCACCCCCCGGAAAATAAAGATGCTCCTCCAGAGAAATAACTATGATTGTCTTCAAGGCCTCCAGCCAGAATAAGCCATGACAGAGCACGTGACCGCGCATGAGCAAGGCAGAGCCAGACCTGTCCCCTGCCCCCTCCTGGGGACAAACTGGGCGTGGGCCGCCTTGCTCCCAAGGGGGGACTGGGCAGAGAGGAAGGCATGGGTGCCAAGGCGGGAGAGCAGAGCAAGGAGTGGCCGGCCCTGAAGCCACCGCTCGTGACTTTGCTCGGCCGTGTTCAGAAGATGATACGCGATCCGTGGGGCACCGCATGGGAGGAGTCCATCAAAGCGCAGGCTGACGAGCATCTTCCCCTGCGGCCCGACGCCAGCCCCCAAATCAGGTGGCACAGCTGGCCCGGGTGACACGCACCCCCCGCTGCACTTGGACTTGGGGTGAGGGTGTGACACCGACAGAGATGATAGTGATAATCATCATGTCATGCATTTCTGAATCCCTGCGCACGCTTCAAGGAGATTGTGCTTCCTCTAATTTGTTGTTCAGCACAAGCTTGTATAAATACCTCTGCTGCCATCGGCGGGGGGCTGTTCTGCCTGACAGGCTCCACGCTGAGCCTCGTACCTGCATCATCACTTCACGCTCACAACAAATCTGCGAGGCTGGTATTATTCTTCCCCATTTTACAGATGAGGAAGGCGGCGGGAAGCAGAAACCTTAGGACGCTTTCCCAAAATAAAGTAGCTAATTGTTGGCAGAGCCAGACTCAAAGTCAGGTGTCACTGGCCACACACCCATACTCACAGCCATCATGCTTTATGTGTAAATCAAACGGCAGTTTAATTAACAAGTGTGTTAGGATCCTGTTCTAAAGAAAGAACTTGATTTTAAGTGGATAGCGAACAAGGTCCAACTGCACAGCACAAGAGACTCTGCTCAATGTCATATGGCACCCTGGACGGGAGGGGAGTTTGGGGGGAGAATGGACACATGTATGGGGGTTCCCTTGTAACTCAGACGGTAACAAATCTGCCTGCAATGCAGGAGACCCCCGTTCCATCCGTGAGTCAGGAAGATCCCCTGGAGGAGGGAATCGCTACCCACTCCAGTATTCTTGCCTGGAGAATTCCACGAACAGAAGAGCCTGGCAGGCTCACATGTGTGTGTATATGTATATGAATATGTGTGGCTGAGCCCCTTCAATGTTCACCTGAAACTATCATAACCCTGTTAATTGGCTCTAGTTCAATATAAAGTAAAAAGTTAAAGTAAAATAAAAAAAGGAGGAAATTGAGGCCTAGCATAGGTCAAGGAACCAGTGTAGGATTGTGCAGCAGGTTCATAGCAGACCTTGGTGCCAGGACCTGGCCAGCATTGACTAGTCTAAAAGTCTTAATAAAATGAAAATTTTAAAACCCTAAGAATTTTTTATGGCACCTTCACAGGATATTTGTCTTCCCTGTTTATAGATGGGAAACCTGAGAATAGGCCAGAAAAGAATTCATCCAAACTCTCCCCAAGATGTTGGGGGGATTGCTCCCCACTAGGCTGGGATTAGGCTCCAGAGCTCCTCCCAGGAGCTGCCCCTGGGGGCCCAGCCCATCTCCTCTTTCTTCCTGCCCTTCTCTCTCCTCCTCTAGCGAAGAGGGGCCTATGGTCTCTGCCCTTCTCACCTCATTCACACGCTGTATGAGTGTCCCTTGTGGCTCAGATGGTAAAGAATCTGCCTGCAGTGCAAGAGACCCAGGTTCGATCCCTGGGTTGGGAAGAACCCCCTGGAGAGGGAATGGCAGCCCACTCCAGTATTCTTGTCTGGAGAACCCCATGGATAGAGGAGCCTGGCGGGCTACAGTCCATAGGGTCACAAAGAGTCCAACACACCTGATCGACTACACAGTGAGTTCCCAAGCACGGCAGGAGAGAAGCTGCTTTAAAAAGCACCCACCTAGTGACTTTCCAAGGAATCTTCCGTTTCCAGATGAGGGGCCATGGGATGACAGGTTGCACACTCATAGCCGCCAAAGAGAAAGGGCCGTTGCCTCGGAGCGTCTCTGCCCTGCTGTTCCCCGCTGCTTCTCTCAGATGTCCTTTTGTGCCAGCATGAGCACGAGGCCGCTGCCCTCCCATCGAGACAGAAATCCTGGGGCTCATGGCTTCACGGGTCGTGTGGATGTTTGGATTTATGTTGAAAGATGAGTGCGTGGACCATTCACCTGTGACGTCAGCTCATCTAGGAATTCATCACGAAAGTGGCGGGGGGGTCTCTCTCTCTCTCACACAGATGACTCTATCCCATCATATGATTCACTTATTGAAAAAGGACCTGTGTCATTGAGGAATGAACCTTGATGTTGGAAAGCAGTTGAAATGCATTGAGATCATTTCTCTGGCGCTACCTGGTTCAAATGGCCCTTTCCTGACAATGTGATGTGGTTTCCGCAGAGAGACACTGACGTATGCCCTGACTTTCAGAGGCTATTTTGGGATGAATGGGCTGCCGGGCTGGCTTTTGTGGGTCCTCGTTAAATGAAATGAAGCTGAAGGTCTTGATTCGGGGCTTTGTCTACATGACCAGACACAAAGCAAAGAGTAGCTGGGAAGGATCGAGGCAGGGGCTGGGTTTAAAGGGACTCAGCTCATTAGTGGAACCACGCTGGGGAAGGTTGGGGATGACCACTCTGCCAGTGAAGACCTCAATGAGATGTTAGCCCATCACCCGCTGAGGCCTGTTTGGACACTGTGGGGCTGGGAGGAGGTTGCAGGAGAAGAGATTTTTATGTAGTGAACAGTGATGTGAACCTCGCGACAGAAACCTGGCCCCTTGGAGCTCCTGGGCACTTCTTGAGGCCCAGACCCCAGCCCTCCAAGATGATACCCTGCAGGTCCACTCAGGGGAGGGTCCCAGCAGGGGAGGGCCTTGGCCCAGTAAAAGGGCCAGCACATCCCCAGCTTGGTCTAGGGACAGAGGAAGAAGTTAATAAAGGGCGATCATGGTACGTGTAGCACGATGCCAGAATCTCACATTGTTTGCCAGCCCTACTACTTGGAGAAACTTTCTGGGTTCTTATGAAGAAAGGAGCAAGACTTCCCTGGTGGTCCAGTGGTTAAGACTCTGGTTAAGGCAATGCAAGGGGTCTGTGTTCAATCCCTGGTCAGGGAACTAGATCTCACATCCTGCAACTAAGAGTTTGCATGTCAGAAGATCTAAGATCTGGTGCCACCAAATCAATAAAGATGCAAAGAGAGGGAGAAGACAAAGAAAGAAAGAGCCTGTGAGGAAGAGGAAGTAAGTCTGAATGGGAGGGTCCCAGGAGCTAAGGGTAGAAGGCCCCTCTGCAGGTGACCTCATTGCAGCCGGAGTGGTGGGAGGGTGTCCTTCACTCACTGACCCGCCCTCTCTGGAATCTGAACATTTTCAGGTTCCTGTGGGATACTCTGCTGACCCTTGGAGCTGGGATAGGGGGATGTGAAGGGATCTTGACTATAACCCGTGTTCCTTCGTGATGACCATGTAAGGGTGGTCTGAGGACCTTGGATTCAAGACATCTACTTTCAATTCCATCCTCTGGGAACAGTGCCTTTGACATGTGCCTTTAACTCTCCTCTTCCGTTTATTCTGCATTTCCTGAGCAGCTAACGTGTGCCATCGCCGTATCAGGTCTGGACAGTGTGATGCTAAGCAACAGTAAGATAAACAAATAAGACATGTTTTCCTGCTCTTGAGTTCATAGCCTAGGGATGAATATAGACAAATAAGTTGTTAGAATCCCATAACATAACAGATTTTAGCAAATGAAAAAACATGATGCTCTGATAGTAACTGTTGATAAGGGAGCATCTAGAAAGTTTTAACAGAAGGGACTTTGAGCTGATTTTTGAGGAAAAATGAGAGGTAGCAAACAACAAAAAGGGTTGGGGAAGAAATTGCTGAGAAAAGGAAGAGCGTGGGGACTTCCCTGGTGGTCCAGTGGCTGAGGCTTCGTGCTGCCGATGCAGGGGGCCCAGGTTCGATGCCTGGTCAGGAAATTGGATCCGACATGCTACAGCTAAGAGTCTGCATACTGCAACTAAGACTCAGAATAGCCAAATAAATAAATATTTTTTTAAAGAAAGAACATGGACAAAATCTCTGAGGCAAGAAAGAGCAGGACACTGGCAAGAAATCAGAGGTGTAGGAAGTGGTGGCATTCTGGCCAGGCACCATTCATCCTCCAAGATGGAAAGACTGCAGCCAGCCAGCAGCTCCCAAGTCTGCACAGCCTCTCACGTGCGGGGTTCTCCTTTGATGCTCAAATCAGTCCTATGACTATGAGCCCTATTTTAGAGACAGGGATCAAGACTATCCCCATGGAAAAGAAATGCAAAAAAGCAAAATGGCTGTCTGAGGAGGCCTTACAAATAGCTGTGGAAAGAAGAGAGGTGAAAAGCAAAGGAGAAAAGGAAAGATATAAGCATCTGAATGCATAGTTCCAGAGAATAGCAAGAAGAGATAAGAAAGCCTTCTTCAGCAATCAATGTAAAGAAATAGAGGAAAAGAACAGAATGGGAAAGACTAGAGATCTCTTCAAGAAAATTAGAGATACCAAGGGAACATTTCATGCAAAGATGAGTTCGATCAAGGACAGAAATGGTCTGGACCTAACAGAAGCAGATATTAAGAAGAGGTGGCAAGAATACACAGAAGAACTGTACAAAAAAGATCTTCATGACTCAGATAATCACGATGGTATGATCACTCACCTAGAGCCAGACATCCTGGAATGTGAAGTCAAGTGGGCCTTAGAAAGCATCACTATGAACAAAACTAGTGGAGGTGATGGAATTCCAGTTGAGTTGTTTCAAATCCTGAAAGATGATGGTGTCAAAGTGCTGCACTCAATATGCCAGCAAATTTGGAACACTCAGCAGTGGCCACAGGACTAGAAAAGGTCAGTTTTCATTCCAATTCCAAAGAAAGGCAATGCCAAATAATGCTCAAACTACCACACAATTGCACTCATATCACATGCTAGTAAAATAATGCTCAAAATTCTCCAAGCCAGGCTTCAGCAATACATGAACCGTGAACTTCCTGATGTTCAAGCTGGTTTTAGAAAAGGCAGAGGAACCAGAGATCAAATTGCCAACATCCACTGGATCATGGAAAAAGCAAGAGAGTTTCAGAAAACCATCTATTTCTGCTTTATTGACTATGCCAAAGCCTTTGACTGTGGGGATCACAATAAACTGTGGAAAATTCTGAAAGAAATGGGAATACCAGACCACCTGACCTGCCTCTTGAGAAATCTGTATGTAGGTCAGGAAGCAACAGTTAGAACTGAACATGGAACAACAAACTGGTTCCAAATAGGAAAAGGAGTACGTCAAGGCTATATAATGTTACCCTGCTTACTGAACTTCTATGCAGAGTACATCATGAGAAACGCTGGACTGGAAGAAACACAAGCTGGAATCAAGATTGCCGGGAGAAATATCAGTCATCTCAGATATGCAGATGACATCATCCTTATGGCAGAAAGTGAAGAGGAAATAAAAAGCCTCTTGATGAAAGTGAAAGAGGAGAGTGAAAAAGTTGGCTTAAAGCTCAACATTCAGAAAACAAAGACTGTGGCATCCGGTCCCATCACTTCATGGGAAATAGATGGGGAAACAGTGGAAACAGTGTCAGACTTTATTTTTCTGGGCTCCAAAATCACTGCGGATGGTGATTGCAGCCATGAAATTAAAAGACGCTTACTCCTTGGAAGAGAAGTTATAACCAACCTAGATAGCATACTCAAAAGCAATTACTTTGCCGACTAAGGTTCTTCTAGTCAAGGCTATGGTTTTTCCTGTGGTCATGTATGGATGTGAGAGTTGGACTGTGAAGAAGACTGAGCGCCAAAGAATTGATGCTTTTGAACCGTGGTGTTAGAGAAGACTCTTGAGAGTCCCTTGGACTGCAAGGAGATCCAACTAGTCCATTCTGAAGGAGATCAGCCCTGAGATTTCTTTGGAAGGAATCCTGCTAAAGCTGAAAGTCCAGTATTTTGGCCACCTCATGGGAAGAGTTGACTCATTGGCAAAGACTCTGATGCTGGGAGGGACTGGGGGCAGGAGAAGAAGGGGATGACGGAGGATGAGATGGCTGGATGGCATCACTGACTCTATGGACGTGAGTCTGAGTGAACTCTGGGAGTTAATGATGGACAGGGAGGCCTGGCATGCTGTGATTCATGGGTCGCAAAGCGTCGGACACGACTGAGCAACTGAACTGAACTGATGGATGAATTATGAGGTTGGGGTTATACACACTCATTAGCTGAAATGCCAGTGAGAAAGGTAGAGGGGAGGGAGCTGCCAAGAGTCCATATACAGTCATTTCTCCATATCCTCAGGGCATTGCTTCTAGGAGCCACAAGGACACCAAATTCAAGATGCTCATTCCCCTTGTGTTAAATGATGTTGTGTTGGCGTGTAAGTTGTTCACATTCTCCCATATTTTTTAAATCATCTCTGGATTACTGATGATACATAATGCACTGTAACTGCTGTATAAATAGTTGTCAGCACACAGCACATTCAGGTTTTGCTTTTTGAAACTTTCTGGAATTTTTTTCCAAATGTTTTCAATCCATAGTTGGTTCACTCCACAGATGCCATGGATATGGAGGGCTGAGGGCAGTCTTCTCCTGCAGGGGTCTGCAGGTGCATTAGAGCAAGGGAAGGAGGGAGGAGGAGGGGGTGAGCCAAGGTATCCTTTTCACTGATTCCAACAGGTAATGAACGCCACCTCATTCCAGATACACGGCTCTCAGTTATCGTCAAGTAAGATTTCCAAATGATTTCTCTTAGACTCTAGAAATTGTAGGCGGAAAGGGAGTAGTAACCTGTTTCTGGTCCCATCCTCCTGCTTCTGGCCCCCTGGAGAGTCCAGGCAGTGATTGTACCTATTAGGGCCGCCCTGCTTCTGTACATGGGAGCACGAGTCTTCCTGTCATTCGAGCTCAAATCTGGAAAGTCAAGTCCGACAGCTCCTGCTTCCTGCATCCTCTAATTCACCGCAGTGAATTCCATCCATTTGCACCCTGCAAGGCTGCAGACCTAACGCTCATCCATAGGCTTCTCTGCTTCTCCTTCTGCCCCTTTTCTCCCAGAGCCATCCACCTATGTGACCCCAGGAGACCACATGACCTGAGGCAAAGTTTCAGCCCATCCGTTCCCCCCATTCAAAGCCATTCT
This sequence comes from Madoqua kirkii, assembly GCA_006408675.1. Taxonomy (NCBI): domain Eukaryota; kingdom Metazoa; phylum Chordata; class Mammalia; order Artiodactyla; family Bovidae; genus Madoqua; species Madoqua kirkii. Next base: position 94,274 of record SJYC01134066.1, on the reverse strand, counting down.
ACCATCTTAATGTGTGTGTGTGCCATCTTATCTGACTCTTTGTGACCTCATAGATTGTAGCCCACAGGCTCCTCTGTCCATGGAACTTTGCAGGCACAAATACTAGAGTGGGTTGCCATTTTCTCCTCCAAGGGATTTTCCTGATCCAGGGACCAAACCCCAGTTTCCCACACGTCTCCTGCATTGCAGGCAGATTCTTTACCACTGAGCCACCAAGGAAGGCTTCTAGCATCTTACATTCTCAGCAAATGTTTGGTGAATGAGGGCGTCTACACCACTTTGCCAGGGAAATTCAGAGCCCTCTGCATCCAGAGCCTTCCAGCCCCAGGTCCAAGTGGCCTTTGCAGCCATGTCTTCAACTACTCACTCACCCTTGGCTGGGTCTTCAGGGAATGGGGCCATCACCCCGCTCCATATGGAGCTTGTACTTTCCTGCTCTACTCTGATCCTGGCTTCTCCTCCAATGAGAAACCTCCCCTGCCCCCCCACCACCACCCTCACCCATCTCTCTTGGTAATGTGGCGCTTTGGCTCTGATTCTCATTTTCACTCATCTGTTTAAAAAAAATAGTAATATTGATTGTCTCAGTCATAAAATTGCCAAGAATATAAAATGTGTTCACATATGTGAAAGTTTTTAGCAAATGATTGTCAGAGATTAAATAACGATAATTATTATGCACATATTCTATTATTCTTGGGCGTATATTTTTCTCTCCTTCATAAGCTCTATGTCTGCTCTAATACAGTCACCTGTGGCTGGTAAGATGTGGCCAGTCCACATGCAGATGGGCTATAGGTGCAGAGATACTCACCAGATTCTAAGATAAGTAAAATACTTATTTAATAATTTTCACCATAATCACATGTTGAATGTATTAGCTGAAATAATACATAATACTAACATAGACTTCATATTTTTGTGTAACATGGCTGCTGGTGAGTCACTTCGGTCATGTCAGACTCTGCAACCCTATGGATTGTAGCCCACCAGGCTTCTCTGTCCATGGGATTCTCCAGGCAAGAATACTAGAGCGGATGACCATGCCCTCCTCCAGGGGATCTTCCCGACCCAGGGATCAAACCCACGTCACTTACGTCTCCTGGTCAGGTTCTTTACTAGTGCCATCTGTATTAGGACATTTAAAAATGCCACCTGAGACATGTTATATTTCTGTGGGTCATCATTGCCCTGGAGAATGGGAAGCGTGTCTTATTCCTCTTTTTAGCACCTGGTGGGCACAGTTCAGTGTTTGTAAGTCAAGTGTTTTCTTCATTCACTCAGCCAGCCTGGGGAAGGTTTGGTTGTGATACTGGATGTGTGCGGATGACCTGGGGGAGGGGCTCTGGCTGTGCCAGCGTCGCCTCCGCAGGAGGTCTCCCTGCCCCGGCTGCATGTGGCTGTCCCACCCCAGTGGCTCCCTGCACCACTTCCCAGGCTTCAGGAGTCACTCAGGGTGCTGACCTCACTCCCCCTTCTAACCATCCTGCCTCTCCTAACAACCAGAAATGGAACTGTTTATTGGAAGGAAGGTGAATTAGAGTGTGATTTTTTTTTTACATGGAAGTAAAATTACTGGGAAATCTGGGAAAGATTGAAGGCAGAAGGAGAAGAGGGTGACAGAGGATGAGATGGTTCAGTGGCATCACCGATTCAATGGACATGAACATGGGCAAACTCCAGGAGATGGTGAAGGACAGGGAAGCCTGGTATGCTGCAGCCCACAGGGTCACAATGAGTCGAACATGACTTAGCAACTGAACAACAACAAAAGCTTGCTGATGAACAGGCAGCTTCCTACACAGCATCCTAGGCCACAGCCCTCTCATTCTCCTGTCTATGGAGCAAGGGCTTGGGAAGTGCCCTGCTTCCTGGCCATGAAGAGGCAGTGATGGGTGGGAATGCTGGAGCCTTTCCTGCTGGATTCCATGCTGGAGGCCATCTGTCCTCTCTGGGGCTCCCTGCCAGAGAGTGGAGAGGAGCCAGCGGCAGTTGAAGTTGCTCAGAGCCCGGGACACTGGGCGAAATTCCCCAGACAGGCAGAGCTGTGGCTTCCAGACCCATGCCTGAGGCCACTGACACCCCCAGCCCCTCCCGCTCGGCTTTCCCCCTTCCGTTTGGATTCCTCTTCCTCTTCACACTGCAGATCCCTTGCTCTAGTTCTCAAGACACACCAAAGGGATTGTTGTTGTTCAGCTGCTTAGTCATGTCTGACTCTTTGCAACCCCATGAACTGTAGCATGCCAGGATTCCCTGTCCTTCACTATCTCCTGGAGTTTGTTCAGACTCATGTCCATCGAGTCAATGATACCATCCAGCCATCTCATCCTCTGTCGCCCCCTTCTCCTCCTGCCCACAATCCTTCCCAGCATCAGGGAATAGACAAATAGATTCAGTGGGTTAGCTCTGATAGAGTGCCTGAAGAACAATGAAAGGAGACTCGTAACACTGTATGGAAGCCAGTGACCAAAACCATCCCACTGGAGGGATAGCCTGAGCAGATGATCTCATGGCCGTTCACCTTCATTCAGGACACGGGGGCCCAGGTATCCACCAGCCCCTTCTCATCTGCCCAGGGCTCACCCACCAAGACAAGCCCACAGAGGAGGGCAGCCAAAGTCGGGCTATGATGTGGTCTCGCCTCCTTTTGACTCCATCATGGCGTTTGGAGAGATTACAGGATTTTTAAAAGTAGAGTCTTAGCAGGCCTAGGAGATGGATTTGTCTCTCCTGAGTGTCTTTTCTTGGGGATATGTGTCAGAATGATTCTTAAATCTTCAAACAACCCTCATCTCTCTGTGAGCCTGAGAGCGCAGTAGCAGTAAGGCACAGTAAAAACCTGCTGATAGACAGATGGAATGCTGTAATTATACGCAGGAGGGAGAGAGGGAGCGTTTGCCGAAATTATTAGTGTGGGCAGACAATTAGAGGCTTTTCCAGAAGATTACACTTTTCCCTCCCATCTGCGCTCCATTTAGGAGTTTTTACATTCACAATGCTATTTCCTCCTCAGCTGTGCCATTTGCCATTTTGCCCAAATTATTATTGTGCTTGACTTTGCGTTTGCTCCGACTTCGCCAGCATTCCCCGTCTTCTCCTCTCGGCTCCCGCTCTCTCCCTCCCCGTCACTTCCAATCTCTTCCTCCTTCACTCTCCTTCCCTCCTGCTTCCCTCATCCCCCAGCAGAGAGCCGAACACGTCCATCAAGAGTGAGGTTGCTTCTTGGTAGGCTGAGCGGGACTCTATCGAATAGGAAACACCAGGAAGGTGATCAGAGTGCTTGGAGCATGCTTCCTGCCCTGGGACCTACGCCAAAGCCCAGGGAGAAGCTGGGATCCCAGGGCAGTGGAGCTGAATGAATCTGTGGATGAATCCCTGTCCTGGAGGGGGAGGAAAGCACGTGTGTTCTCTTCCATCCGGTTACACCTGAGCTCAGGTTGTTGGGATGGGCCCAAATCTGACTCCTTATGAGCCCAAGGCTTTAGATCCCAGAGCCTCATTCACACTCACTCTCCATTCATCGATCCATTCATTCATTCAACACAGAGTACTCGAGCAGCTACTGTATTACAGCAGAGTCCTCAAGCAGGACTTAACACCACCAGAAAGCTGGAACAGAACCAGCTTCACTCAATGTCTGCTCGGAGTCAGGACCTGCAGAAGGTGTTTGGCAAGCGGGAATTATTGTCTTCACATTTTAGATGAGAAACTAGGTTCCAGGAGGTTGGAGGACTTGCCCAAATCAGAGGTGTAGTGCCCAACCCTGAATCTCTGGCTCCCAGGCCGGTGGTCTCCATGGCATTCCCTTGTCCCTGGGGAAGCAGAGTGGTCTGCAAGCAGTCCTCTAGCGGGCCTGTCATCTTCTAGATAAACATGCCTATGAACAGTTACAGCGGCAAATGAGGAGGGCCGTGAGCCAGGCGGAAGGGGTGACTGAGCCTTCACAAGGAGCCAGGGAGGCGTGGGCTGAAACAGCGGCCCGTGGTGAGAATAAGCCAGCAGGCGAGGGAGAGAGGTGAGGGCGGGCAGCTGGGCACAGGGGCAGCAGGCGAAGGAGAGAGGTGAGGGCGGGCAGCTGGGCACAGGGGCAGCAGGCGAGGGAGAGAGGAGAGGGCGGGCAGCTGGGCACAGGGGCAGCAGGCGAGGGAGAGAGGTGAGGGCGGGCAGCTGGGCACAGGGGCAGCAGGCGAGGGAGAGAGGTGAGGGCGGGCAGCTGGGCACAGGGGCAGCAGGCGAGGGAGAGAGGTGAGGGCGGGCAGCTGGGCACAGGGGCAGCAGGCGAGGGAGAGAGGTGAGGGCGGGCAGCTGGGCACAGGGGCAGCAGGCGAGGGAGAGAGGTGAGGGCGGGCAGCTGGGCACAGGGGCAGCAGGCGAGGGAGAGAGGTGAGGGCGGGCAGCTGGGCACAGGGGCAGCAGGCGAGGGAGAGAGGTGAGGGCGGGCAGCTGGGCACAGGGGCAGCAGGCGAGGGAGAGAGGTGAGGGCGGGCAGCTGGGCACAGGGGCAGCAGGCGAGGGAGAGAGGTGAGGGCGGGCAGCTGGGCACAGGGGCAGCAGGCGAGGGAGAGAGGTGAGGGCGGGCAGCTGGGCACAGGGGCAGCAGGCGAGGGAGAGAGGTGAGGGCGGGCAGCTGGGCACAGGGGCAGCAGGCGAGGGAGAGAGGTGAGGGCGGGCAGCTGGGCACAGGGGCAGCAGGCGAGGGAGAGAGGTGAGGGCGGGCAGCTGGGCACAGGGGCAGCAGGCGAGGGAGAGAGGTGAGGGCGGGCAGCTGGGCACAGGGGCAGCAGGCGAGGGAGAGAGGTGAGGGCGGGCAGCTGGGCACAGGGGCAGCAGGCGAGGGAGAGAGGTGAGGGCGGGCAGCTGGGCACAGGGGCAGCAGGCGAGGGAGAGAGGTGAGGGCGGGCAGCTGGGCACAGGGGCAGCAGGCGAGGGAGAGAGGTGAGGGCGGGCAGCTGGGCACAGGGGCAGCAGGCGAGGGAGAGAGGTGAGGGCGGGCAGCTGGGCACAGGGGCAGCAGGCGAGGGAGAGAGGTGAGGGCGGGCAGCTGGGCACAGGGGCAGCAGGCGAGGGAGAGAGGTGAGGGCGGGCAGCTGGGCACAGGGGCAGCAGGCGAGGGAGAGAGGTGAGGGCGGGCAGCTGGGCACAGGGGCAGCAGGCGAGGGAGAGAGGTGAGGGCGGGCAGCTGGGCACAGGGGCAGCAGGCGAAGGAGAGAGGTGAGGGCGGGCAGCTGGGCACAGGGGCAGCAGGCGAGGGAGAGAGGTGAGGGCGGGCAGCTGGGCACAGGGGCAGCAGGCGAGGGAGAGAGGTGAGGGTGGGCAGCTGGGCACAGAGGCAGCAGGCGAGGGAGAGAGGTGAGGGCCGGCAGCTGGGCACAGGGGCAGCAGGCGAGGGAGAGAGGTGAGGGGGACAGCTGGGCACAGGGGCAGCAGGCGTGTCTGGCAGGGCTGAGAGGAATCAGGCGGCACTTCTTCAGGGCAATTTTTTTATTCTGCACTTGAACTCACATATATTATACCGCTTAATCCTTGGGGCGGCCCTTAGGTAGACATCACTGTCTCCATTATACAGATGAAGAAACTGAGGCTCTGGGAGAATGAGTAACTGGTCTAGAGAGAAAGTGGCACAGTGGAGCCCTTACAGGCTGTGTTGGGCCCCTCGGCTGGCAGTGTCTGGAGGAGGGCCAGAGGCAGACCCAGGCTGGAGTCAGGGAGATCTGTCAGAAGGCAGGTCCGGAGGCCAAGCGGTGCCTGGTCTAAGGCTGTGGAGGTGGAGGCAGGATCCGGAACTGATTGAAAGTTGGGAATGATGGAGTGGAGAGAAGGCATGGAGGATAACTCGGAAGTTATGGTAGAAGATACTGGATAGATTATGTTGCCACTAACTGAGCTAGGAGCTCAAAGGAAGAAGATCAAGTTCTAGGGGGAGGGTGGAGGGTAGAGAGAAAGATAGGACAAATTAATCGAGAAGGAAGCTTTATGCCATTGAGACTTTCTTAGGCAAGGTAGCTGAGGAGGCAACTGTGCCAAGGAATTGGAGGTGTTACCATGAATTAGAGGTAACCTCACTCCTTTCCCGCCAAAAATAAATTAAAAAATGATGTCTCTGTGTAAAAAGACCTAGAGACCATCATACAGAGTGATGATAAGTCCAGAAAGAGAAAAACAAATATTGTGTATTAACACATGGATGTGGAATCTAGCAAAGATGAAATAGATGATCTTATTTACAAAACAAAAATAGAGACACAGACAGAGAACAAAGGTACAGACACTAAGCAGGGGCGGGGAGCCAGGTGGGGGGATAAGTTAGGAGACTGAAATTGATGCATATACTCTATTGATACTATGTGTAAAATACATAACCAATGAGAACAGCCTGTATGGCACAGGGACCTCTACTCAATGCTCTGTGATGACCTTCAGTTCATTCAGTTCAGTTCAGTCGCTCAGTCGTGTCCGACTCTGCTTAATGGGAAGGCAATCCAAAAAACAGGAGATATAGGTGTACGGTATGGCTCATTCAGTTTTCTGTACAGCAGATACTACAGCAACATTGTAAAGCAACTATACTCTAGTAAAAATTAATTTTAAAAATAAATAGAATGTTTATACTGATACCAAAATGAAGTCTCCCAGGAGTGTGATACTCCATAGGAAAAGCAGGATTCTCTAGGAGTCAGGCTTCCTGCCCCCTGCTCCCTTCACCTCTTGGTCTCTATCCTGGCCCCTTCTTGTAGAGCCACAGAGCCTCAGGGACACAGAAGCCCCAGACAGGCAGTGGCACGCAGACACACGGATGGAGAGACCCCACGCCAAGAAGCTGGCTGGGCCCTGTCAGAGTTCTCTGAGTCCCACCTGGAGGATGAGCAGAGGCCAGCACAGCTGGAGGGTCGTGTTCTCAGGGGCATCAGTGTCTCTGGAAGTATTTACTGAGCCTGCAGAGATGGGGGCACCTTGAGGGTTGGTCTAGAGGGTGGAGTCTTGGGGAAGGAGGCACCAAGTGCCAGGGTTACCAGCCAAATAGAATTCAAGTCACCACGTGACTCAGAAACTCACAGAGCGAATCCCAATGGCTCTGGGGTCCTTGTGCAATGAGACCATCAGTTAATGAAACCACTGGGCCGAATCAGGAAAGCTGATTGCGGTTCTAAGGCAGACACTAACTCTGTGATCCTGGATGGATCACTTTCTCTCTGTGAGCTTCAGACCCCTCCCAGCTCCATGAGTCCTCCGACCACACAGATAGGAGAAACCCCAAAAGTAAGGATGAATAAAAGCAGGGGGTGGCAATTTCCTCTGTAAAGGGCCAGATTGTTAATATTTTCAGCTCCGTGGTCTCTATTGTCTCACTCAGAAATACCCAACTCTGCCTTTGCAGCAGGAAAGCACCACAAACAGAACCCAAACAGACAGGCATGACAGTATCCCAATACAGATTTATTTACAAAAACTGACCGTGACCAGATCTGGCTATTGGCTGCTGATCTCCAACCCAGAGCATTCTGGGCACGGGGAACCTCGAACCTGATCTTCCAATCAAAGCAATCCCGTCCTTCTGAGAGTCCACGGCAGGAGATAAGGTGAGATCAAAAACTGAACTCTCCTCCAGCCATTCTTCTTGTTGTTGCTGTTGTTGTTCAGCTGCTCAGTCATGTCCAACTCTTTGATCTCATGGACTGTAGCCCACAAGATCCTCTGTCCATGGAATTTCCCAGGAAAGAATGCTGGAGTGGATTTCCATTTCCTTCTCCAGGGGATCTTCCCAACCCAGGGATCGAACCCACATCTCCTACACTGGCAGGTGGATTCTTCACCACTAAGCCATGAGATTCCCCACCAGCATCCTTAGAAGGGAATTTTACAGTTAGTAAGCCTCTGCCCTATACCAGCTAAGATTTCACATATACAATAAGCCTCCATCACCAGGATTACTAACAACAGCACTGTGTTTAAAAAAAATTCTCAAAGTTTAAAAAAAAAAGTGGCTGGGGGACTTTCCTGGCGGTTCAGTTGTTAAGACTTCGCCTTCTAGTGTAAGGGGTGCGGGTTCAATCCCTAGTTGGGTATCAAAGATCCCACATGCCTTGAGGCCAGATCAAAAATAATAATAATAATTGGTACATATCCCACCCCCAAAAATATCTTTTAAAAAAAGAGAGAAAAGGTGGCTAGGTAACAGTCCTAGGATCCTGTTGCTTAGACTAAAACCAGAATAAAACTTCAAAGACTTCAAATGGCATCCCGTTGTTCATTAATCCCCCCAAGCAGATCCATTTCTGTTGGAAGGCTGCTTGCTGCCCCCAAATCTGCCCTCAAAGCAGCCTTCCCTGCGCCCACCCGAAGCTGATGGAGATCTGAACAATCACGCTTCACACTCCGCATGCTTTCTCTGCAGTATTTCCCTTCCCCACTTTTAAATGTCATGGAGCATGATGCTGACACAATGAGACAGAATCCCCAGTCCAGACAGCCCCACAGCCAGGGGAGACACAACCCCGCACATGCTCGCTGGGATACAATGGGAAAGTGCCATTCGCTTTAAATAGATTCCCATAAATAAGCAATAAAACAGGCACAGCCATTTGCAGCGCGCATTTCCAAGGTTTGATGAGCTAGGAGTTCGGACGAAGGGGAAAAACAAAGAGCCTTTCTCATTATTTCCCCATCCCTGCAATTTTCTTTTACTGCCTGCCGACTCTGAAAGGGAAAAAACGAATGTGGCTCCCTTAGGAATGGAGCCCGCGCGCCCATCTCCCGCTACAACCTGCCAACTTCATGTCCCGCTTGTGCAAGCATCACTTGAGAGCTATGCCTCTGCCCTTCTCTCTCCGACCCTGGCGCCTCCACCTGCTGCCTCCCTCCGCCAGCCTGCCCTGGGCTTTTGTCATCAGGCTGGGATGTCTGGAGAGATGAGGCGGACAGATGGGGTGAGATCTGGGGAAGGGGCAAGGAGCAAGCCACCGGGGACCAGAGAATCTGAGTTTTGTAAAATTGTGTCTTGATGTGAAGGGGATGCAGCCCGGGCCAGGCACAGTCAGAAATGTCTTCGTTTCCCTTCTCTTTTTCTCTGATGTCAAAAGTAACTTCATCCCTGGGGAGTGACCTCAGTTTACACCAACATGAAAAGTGACAGAGACTGTCACGTGGACCGATGAGGTTTTCCCTTGATAAATTTACCCTGGTTTGAAATGCAGCTACTTAGGCTACGGGTGTGTGTGTGTGTGTGTGTGTGTGTGTGTGTGTGTGTGTGTGTACACACATGTGTGTGCTCATGCATGAGGCAGCATACCCCTTCGTGTTTACTGTCTCTGGAACCACGGCCCATGCTGTGAGTCATGTGCTCCTATGGCCTCCCTGCATAGGAGAGGACACACACCTCTCTTCCTCTCCGTGTTGACTGTGACTCATTCTTTACCTTCTGATGGGAAGGCATCCATCTATGACTTCCCACAATCCACCTGGCCTTCTTGGCAGTTTCCTCTGACTTCGCTCCTCCTCTTGAATCCCAGCCTTTGCTTAAAACCAAAGGATCAGCTGTAACCAAGAGCTGGTTTTTCTGCTAATATTGAGCCGCTGTTTCCCCTTGCCCAAACTGACTGCCTTTCCTAGGATTGCTTAGTGAGTGTAAAATCCCAGGAGAGTGCCTGCTCGCTGAAGCCATCCTACATAGCCATGAACAGGCCTGTGTTATAGATGATTCACACAACTTAACATCTGATTTTATATCATCATATCATATATTATTCCCAATATATGGAGTATATTGCTCTAATGCTTGATGCAAAAAACTGACTCATTGGAAAAGACTCTGATGCTGGGAAAGATTGAAGGCAAGAGGAGAAGGGGACGACAGAGGATAAGACAGTTGAATGGCATCACCGACTCAATGGACATGAGTTTGAGCAAGCTCTGGGAGTTGGTGATGGACAGGGAAGCCTGGTGTGCTGCAGTCCATGGGGTCCCAAAGAGTCGGACATGACTGAGCGACTGAACTGAATATTATTCTCAAGTTATTTGATACATGTTAGACTGTTAAGCTCTCTGAAGACAAAAAACTTCACACATACATATGGACATTTCTTATGGACTAGCCCTGTTAGTAACAGCTAGCTGTTGCTATAAAAGAAATAAGACTAAACTCAGTGGCTGGAAAAACTGTAAGCATTTCTTTTCACTCACCTAGCTATATGTCTGCTGGGCAAGACTGCCCATCTGGGCCAGTCTTGGCTGAACTTAGCTGGACTCAGTCACCTGTCTGTAGTTACCTGGAGGTGACTGGGGAATGGCTGGCTTTAGATGGTATCACTCACGTATCTGATAGACGCCTATTGACAGTCACTGCAGCCACACCTGGAACCAGCATGTCGTCTGTCACAGGCCTGTTGCCACAGCAGCGTAAGGGCTCCAAGGGACCATGCAAAGGCTCTCAAGGCCTCAGCTCAGAACCAGCATACTCTCACTTCCACCACATTGTCTTGGCCAAAGTAAGTCCCAAGGCCAGCTCAGATCCAAGGGATGAGCTCCATCAAAGGGAAGAGCTTCAAAATCACCATGCAAAGGATGTGGATCCAGGAAAAAACGGAGAATTGGAGCATCTTTGCTGTCAGTCTACCATACAGACTAATGGCTGGATACATAACATGTTGTAGTTGTTGTTGTTCGGTTGCTAAATCACGTCTGACTCTTGCGACCCCATAGAGTGCAGCACTTCAGGCTCCTCTGTCCTTCACTGTCTCCTGAATTTGCTCAGACTCATGTCCATTGAGTTGGTAATGCTGTGTAACCATCTCATCCTCTGCCATCCACTTCTTTTGTCATCAATATATAACATAACCCAGCACAAAATCCAAAACTCAGTTCTATTGTGATTATACTCAAATATACGTTCTCATCCTTCTTTGTACCTAGCTTTGATCTCTTTTAAATCTGACCATGGTCTGGTCATGCAAGACCCACCCGCAGGTCAGGAGGAGATCTTTGTTGCTTCAAAATAGATCATCCAGTTGAGTGAGATCAAGGCATGAGTTTCATCTGTTAGATTGGCCGAACTGTGAATCCATTGTTGTTGTTGTTTAGTTGCTAAATTGTATCTGACTCTTTGCAATCCCATGGACTGTAGCCTGCCAGGTTCCTCTGTCCATGGGATTTCCCAGGCAAGAACACTGGAATGGGCTGCCATTTCCTTTTCCAGGGGATCTTTCTGATCCACGGATCAAACCCAAGTCTCCTGCATTGGCAGGTAGATTCTCTAGCATTGCACCACCTGGAAAGCCTTGCGAATCCGTTAGATGGTAGTAAATCAAATATGAATTCAGTTAGTTTCATTACCTCCTTTAAGAAGCAAGCAGCAAGCTTTCAAATCTGTGATCAAAACTGCCAGCCTGATCATTGCCCAGAGAAGAGCCCAGGGATCAAGGAGAAGGGATTTAGAAGGGACTGTAGCTTCTACCCTCCAGCCAGTCTTTGTCCCCCATACTGAGACTCAGCAGTCACGTGACCTCAAAGTTTTCTTCAGTCCAGATCAAGATCACCTGAGAGGTTTCTATTGATATTTGTGGCCTTACTCCGTTTCTTGAGTGCCAGTGAGTCAAGCTGAGACATAACTAACTAAATACAACCATTCATCACGCACTCTCCTCTTTAGTCTATAAGTGGCTCTTTTTATTCATTTTTTAATTTATATGTTTCTTCACTTAACGCATTTCCTTTGTGAGTGGAGCAGAGGGGGTGAGGCCAGGTTATTATATTGGAGTTTTAGGAGTTGAGTGTGATTTTGTTTAATGCTGATTGAACCCGAGATTCTTTTCTTGAACGTTTGGCAGTAATTTAGTGAGTGCTTATACAATGTGGCTCCTGCCTTTTTAAAATGTTTTTTATTGTTGTAAAAATAAATAACATGAAATTTACCATCTTAACCATTTTTAAGCATACAGCTCAGTAATGTTGAGTATATTCAGATTATTGTGAAACAAACCTCTAGAATTCTTCATCTTGCAAATCTGAAACTCTATACCCACTAAATAACAACCTCCCTTCCCCCCACCAGCCCTGGTAACCAGCATTCCACTTTCTGTTTCTGAATAGTCTGCTGTATGTATATGCCACATGTCGTTTCTCCATTCATCTGTAGAGGGACATTGTGTTGCTTCTATCTCTTGGCTTTTGCGAACAATGATGCTATGAACATGGGTGTGCAAATATCTTTGCGAGCTCTTGCTTTAACGTCTTCCTGAGCATACCCAGAAGTGGGGTTGTTGGATCAGAAGATAGTTCTATGATTGTTTGTGTTTAATTTTCTGAGTATCCTTCATACTAGTCTCCATAGCAATTACACCATTTGACATTCCCACCAACAGTGAACAGGGTTCTAATTTCTGCGCATCCAAGACAACACTTGTATCTTCTGATTTTTTTGAGAGTCGCCATCCTCAGGAGCATGCGGTGACATCTCACTGTGATTTGGATTCGCATTTCTCTGATAACTAGTTATCTTAAACAATTTCTCATAAGTTTGTTGGCCACTTCGGTATGTGCTTTAGAGAACTGCTCAGGTTCCTCGGCCATTTTCAAATTGGCTAGTTTGATACTTTGTTTTTGTTGTTGCGTTTATGTACGTTAGCACTATGATTTTTTAAAAAATCATGAACTTTTCAACAAACAAGAAAACCAGAATATCCATGACAGCTGTGTTATATCCTCATCTTCATCTGTCCAAAGTAACTAAATATTATCTTGAATATTATGTTATTTCCTTGCCTTTTTTTTTCAAATAGAGTTTTATTAACAGCTACATATTTTCTTTTAAAAATACCAATTGAGATGTGGCTTGATTTTAATTTTATTTTGTGAATTTTCTTTATACTATATTATTTATTTTAATTTACAAATGCATTTATTATGATACAAAGGGTATCAGGCAATATTAATTATCTGGGGGCTTGCTCTTTTACAAGGGCTTCCCTTGTGGCTCAGCTGGTAAAGAATCCACCTGCAATGTGGGAGACCTGGCTTCGATCCCTGGGTTGGGAAGATCCCCTGGAGAAGGGAAAGGCTACCCACTCCAGTATTCTGGACTGAAGAATTCCATGGACTGTATAGTCTATGGGGTTTTTAAAGAATTGGACGTGACTGAGCGACTTTCACTTTTTTTTACTCAAATTTTGCCACTAAGACATATTCGTGGAGTTATATGTAGCTACTGCTCATTCACTTTAGCTGAGGTTTATTATTGCATTGTATGCTCACAATGCAATATAATTCTCCATTTTCCTGTCGGAGTTCATTTGTACGGTTTCCAGATTTGTGCTGTTTATGGATCATGCTGGTGTGAGCATCCTCATACTCATCTCCAGAAGAATGTGTATACAAGTTGCCCTTGAGTGTATTCCTGAGAGTGGGATTGCTGGATCGTGGGGCATTTGAATGTCCAACTTCACAAGAGAATGCTAACTGTTTCTGAAGTGGCTGTACAATTTCACACTCCCCCACCCCAGCAAGGTACAGAAGGTTCTGTCGATCCACGTTCCACCCAACACTTGATATTGTCAAATTTCTCCATCCTTAACAGTGAAATGGGTGAGGGTAGTATCCCGTGTGCCCTTGGTGTGCATTTCCCAGATCATTAATGAGGTTGAACATCCCTGCCTGTGTTTTTTGGCCATATGTGTTTTTCAATCAACTTCAGAGCTTCTGTTCATGGAGACACTGCAAAGAAAAGGAAAAGCAAGTTATACACCAAGGCGAGTTATTTGCCACACACATAGCTGACAGAGACTTAGTGCAAAATATATGTGCAAGAAAAGGACAACTCACCTAATAGAAAACAGAAGAAGAAATGGCCAGCATTTCACAGAATCCCCACCACCACCACCCAGTCATTACCGTTAGCCATAAAGATGTGTTTCTATTCATAACACCAGCTGGTCGTATCGTGGGGTTTTCTAACATCAGATGGGAACTTCTTTCTTGTAGACACAATTTTCGAAAGCCTTATGCCCCTCTAGTTGAGAGATTAGTCAGACAAGCCTGCTGCTTTCTCACTTGGCAACTGGAGAATTCATCTGAGTCCAGAAAAAGATGTTCACAGGGACAAAGACTTGAAGCCAAGGGACTTTCAGATGGTTACCTGGAGACACTCAAGCCTTAGAAAACCCTAAAGCTGAAGGTATGAATAACCATCCTTTTCAAGGAGAGCGAAGTTACATTTTTTCATCAAGGCCTTTCCAGAGTATTCCCAGGGGAGGTGGGGAATCTTCTCATCAGTGTCCATGCCTTGAGGGAAGGGTGACCATTTCTCTTGCCCTAAAAGTGCTCCCAGATTGATGACCAGGAAAAAAAAAAATCTAGGTAGAACTAATTTCTCTCGAACATTCGCCAGAGCCAAGGAAACGGTTAAGTATCTAGGCTTTGAAGGATTTCCCTGCTGGAGTGAGGTTTCTGGTAAAGAGAAGAAGGCTAAGAGAATACATTGACTAAGTAAATGAGTTGAAGGGAACAGACATGAGCTGTCAGTCATGTTCCACATAGGGTGCCCTGCAGAGGATACCAAAATGAGGCCACTCTTGGAGGTCAGCCTGGCTGCCTTCTCCCGCTTCCTCCAGTGGCCTCCGAGAGACTTGTAGAGGGAAGGGCCGAATGAGAGAAGAGCAGTGAGACAGAGAGGTAAGTGGAGACTGAGCAAGGAGTCGGCACTCACGCCCCTATTCCTCTCTGCCGCTAACTAGCTTCCTAAGGTGGTGCCTGCCACTTGCAGTTAATAGCAAGTGTCTTCCTGTATTTATTCACTTACCTGTCAAGGCTACCTATTCCCTGTGCAGCAGCAGGGAATCTGACTGGCAGATTATGCCTTTGGTGCTCACCTGTCAGTCCCAGGCTCTCTTCTGTGGATCAGAGACCCAGGCCGACACAGGAAAGTGACAGGCAGACAGGTAGCTAGCTGCAGTGACCTGAAGCAAAACTAACTAGAAGCTGGACCCTTGCAGTAGACATTACGAGGGGAAATGGTGAACAAGATATCCTTTCCAATCTCCAGGCAGGGTTGGGATGGAATGATTAGAACTGTCAACTCTGGGGCGTGTCATGGTGAGACAGAGCCAGGTGACAAGACCTTCAGCTGGAAAGTCTGAAGGCTTCTCCTCCTTCTGAACCCTGGAAACGTCCTCTTGGGAGCTTGAAGGAGCGGGAGTGGCCCAGCCTGGGATCACACACACACACAGAGGAAAGGATGTTAAGTGAGAGGCTGGAAAACACAAGCCTGGGTTCCAGAAGTCCTGTGGCCTGTTGGGGCTTATCCTCCAGGTGCTTCGTTGTCCCCAGGTCTGGATGAGCAAATTCCTACACCACAGAGTCATCTCAGAGGCTGCTGGCAGAGCATACCGGATCATTTGAAAATCATCTTTCTTAACTATTTCCAGGATTCGTTCCAGTTGCTAAAACAGCAAATCACAGATTGTTGACACTGCCAGCAGGACCACAGAGGCCCAGCTCATCACCTGGGGAAGGTGGGGTAGCTCATGCCAATACATCATTATACTTCTCACCCTTTCTCCCTTGCCGTCTCCCTCTGTCTCTGTCTCTCCATGCCCCCATCACTGACACACACACACAAACGCACACACCTCTACATCACGTCTTTACAGCCCAGCAGAAACAAGATTGCAAGCAGAAAGAAAACATCACCTCAGTCTCCCCCTTCCTCATCATCTCTGAGTAGTTAGCGTTCCATGTTATTAAGCAAAAATGTCTTGTGACAGCGACCATGTCATCTCTGAGTCTTTTAGCGTTGACGCAGACAAGAACAGAGCGTTTGAAATACACACATTTTCCTTCCGTGCAGGAAACTGGGACAGCAACAGAGCTTTAGAAACACACACTGTCCTCCTTACAGAAAACTGACATCCTATACTCAAAGCCAGTAACAACAATTCCTTCCTTTATTGTTTAATTATGAGCTGACGCAGCCAAGATAAAGACCCAACCAATCCAGGGCTCAAAAATGCCAATCACTCTCTGAAGAAATCGGAGGCTGCCTCTCTCCTTTTTATTAATTTGTTACGATTGGAGTTTGTTCAGCAGTAAGTGCAATATTGACATTTAGAACCCCTAGCAAAGAAAGAGAGAAAGATAGTAAGGAGGAAAGAAAAAGACAACCAAAACATCATTTGCTTCACATCCTTGAGCAGTTTCCGACTGGAGGCCATGAGGGTTTCCTTGCTCTTTTTAATTTATTTCCCCTCCCCCCTTGCATACATTCCCACAGAGACATGTCTTCCAGTCAACAAGGTATCTGAGATCAATATCTCTTGTGTACAGCACGCATACAACCGTGTTCTAAATGGGAAAGGAAGGTTATTGAATGCACTTGTCGAGATCACCTGGCTGTGGCCGGAGCCGGGTGAGGAGGTAGCTGAAGGCAGAAGCGGGCCAGGTGGAGAAGGATGCTCCCAGGATTACTGAGTCAAGTGTGGGAAGCAATGCTGAGCCCTTCCACTTCATCTGTCTTCAAGCCCCAATTATTTCGGGCTTCTCGGTATTGACAAATTAGCAGAGGCAGGAGTTGTCCTTAAAAACTTGTGCATCTTCTTCCCCTTGCGTGCATGTGTGCTAAGTGGCTTCAGTCGTGTCCGTTTCTTTATGGCCCTATAGACTGCAGCCCGCAAGGCCCCTCTGTCCATGGGATTCTCCAGGAAAGACTACTGGAGTGGGTTGCCATTTCCTCCTCCAAAGGATCTTCCCGACCCAAGGATCAAATCGTCGTCTCTTGTGTCTCCTGTGTTGGCAGGTGCCGCCTGGGAAGCCCCTCTTCCCCTTGACATTTTCATAAATAAAAGCATTTATCCCTCAAATTTAACCAGTGCCCAGAATCTATTTTATAGGCATTAAACCTTTTGTTTTGGTTTCCTGGTTTTTAGGGGTCTTGTTTGGTAGCAAAGATGGGCTTCTCCGCTGCCAACAGTGTGGTCCCAACTTCGGTCTGCCCCTCTCTAAGGCCTCACTCATGGCACATGACCCTGCTTCTCCCTTCACCAGCCAGTACTCATGGGCTTTTTGAGCTTCCTCTAGACTGCAGTACTTGGAAATTGAGATTGTAGCATCCATCTTTGCATCCTCAGCATCCAAAACAGTGCCTGGCATGTAGAAACAATGGAAGTTTGTTGAATTCAGAAATTAAAACACAGAAGACTTCCCCAGCCGTCCAGTGGTTGAGACTTCACCTTCCAATGCAGGGGGTGCAGGTTCGATCCCTGGTCAGGGAGCAGAGATCCCACAGGCCTGTGGCCCAAAACCACAAAATGTAAAATAGAAGCAATATTATAACAAGTTCAATAAAGATACTCAGAATGGTCCATATCAAAAACAGAAATCAAAAAACAATGTACTAATGAGTTAATCAATCAACTGATCAATGAATGAATGGACCATGTAAGAGATGTTCACAGAAAAATATTCCACTAGATTGTAAAACCTTTCTGGGAGTTAATAGAAAACTCTGTAATTTCTCCCTCAATCAGAATCTATAGCACCAAAGGGCTAGGGGAATTTTTAGAAGCTTTGGTCTACATTCTTGTGGTTTCTCTACATGAAAGCTTCCAACTGGGTGAGACTGTCTTGCTTCCAAGGTTTGTTGGTACAAAAGTAAAAAGATTTTAAAATAACTTTGAGCTAGGTAAATTTGGGGCTGTTATATCAAGGTGTGTGTGTGTGTGTGTGTGTGTGTGTGTGTGTGTGTGTATGAATTCTTCCCTCTCTGTACCAATTAGAAGGAGATTTTTTGATGCAAATGGCCCTTGAGTCAGGGCAAGTCTGAATTAGCTTTGGCAAGAAAGCCAAGAGAGAAAATAACAACCAGCTCATTTCCTGGCTCAAAGCAGAGCCCAGTGCATGTTTGAAATACATTGTGTAAATTAATCAGTTCCTTTCTGTGACATGGTTTTTCCCGAACCCATTCATGAACTTGAGCTCTCCTAGGATTGTAGCCCGCCAGGCTCCTCTGTCCATGGGATTTCCCCAGAAGAATACTGGATTATGTTGCCATACCCTCCTCCAGGGGATCTGCCCCACCCAGGTATCTAACTCAAGTCTCCTGTGTCTCCTGCGTTGGCAGGCAGATTTTTTACCACTAAGCCACCTGGAAAGCCAGTACCTAGACTGATTCCTAAATGTTTACTGATGAGAAAATACATGGATGAATTAATGAAAGACTGCTCAGTACTGTAGAAAGGCTGGAGATGGAGAAACTACACAACACATGGAAACCCACCTGTAGACTTGAGCCATGCATGGGAATGCACGGGCAGATAGGTGGTCTGGGGTGAAGTTCAAAGTGGGACAGAGGGCAGAGTTCCCTGCCAACAAGCAGGATCAAAGAGAAGGGAGAAGCTGATGTGGTCAGGGCTGCCTGAAGCTTTGCTCAGACCCCAGGGATGGGGAGCCAGAGCAGAAAGGATCTTTGCTAGTCTAGAAGGGACAGGAAAAAGCCATAATATGGACCAAGAGTAATGAAGATTTTACACAGGGACTAGATCCAGCAATGAGCCAGTTACGAGACCCCATGTGAAGAGGAAAAAGCTTGAGGGGCCCCTGACTCGGTATGTTTGCCCTCTGATCCCAAGGGCTGTGAAATGGCTTTAGAAACCACCACAGAAGTACGTGCCGGCCCCCACTCTGCATGCCAAGATGCTGCCCACCGCCTGGAAACATCCACAGTCATGAGCGAGGGATCAAAATGAAATGGAAATGACCTGTCACAGCATTTTAACTCAGCCACCATATTTTGGAATTTATATTTTAATTAAGGTTTAGTTGTTACCATTGTGACTGTAATTCTGAGAAGCACCAAGCCTGCCCTGGCAGAGGGAAGAGAGGAGGAAGGCATATCATAATTAAAATAATTATTAATCGAATCTCATTAAGTATAGATTGTCTATATGGCTGCTGGTATTAGGTGCTGGGGGCAGACCCCTTCCTGAACCAGCCCCATCAGCTTGCATGAAAAGTGCCTGGAGACTCCTCCTTCATATAAGGCAGAGACCCCATCTCCTTCTGGTAGACTTTCTACCTCCAGCTCACCTTCAGGAAGTTCTCCTGCACAAAATCTGCGCCGTGCTGGGTTTGAGACAGGCTCTGGGTTTAGCTGTGTGCCCGCCACCTGCCCTTCACTCCCCAGTGTGGAGCTGGGAGCTCCTTGCTCTGCTCTCAGCCCCAGAGGACACCTCCCCAGTCCTGCCTGCGGGGGGTATGTTTGCAGGTCCTGCTCCCCTAGGAGGCCATGAGCTCCTCGAAAGGATTTACCATGTCCTTCACCTTTGCATTTCCTCCAACACCTCTCTCCATCCCGATATCTACAGGAATGTGTGTGTGTGATATTGCTTCAGTATTGGAGCAAGAAGGGAGGAAGGAGGCAGGGAGGGACGTGGGAAAGGAGAGAGAGATGAAAGGAGAGGAAGTGTGTGCAGAGTGAGACAAAGACAAAGAACCCCATTCTGCTGAGAGGCACTAGGGGCTTGAACCAGTGACTCCTCCATCTTCCCGAGTGCCCACTCCTACCCCTACCCCCACAACCAACCTGCTCTCTCTTTCCATTCCTCATGGGTGCAGATGACTAATGAATTTCAAAGCAAAGTGATTAGGTGGCCTTTACAAGCTTCAGTACCTACCAGGATAACTATAAGTCACTCTGACATCATAAATGCCTCCTCGGAAAATGTAAACAAGAGAGGAGACATAGCCAAAGACATTAATTTAATTCTAAAGCATTTTCTTTTTTATTTTTGATCGTCAGTGAGTCAAGTTAGACTTGCCTGGTAGAGGTGGAAGAGGGGAGGTTCCCACACCAGCTGTTCTCTGAGACCCCAGCTGGGTGTCCTCCACTTCAACTCAGTCCTGAAACACTCTCGGCACAGAGTCAGCATCAGATGCCACCAGTTAAAATCTCAGTTCCCCAAGACTACTCCCTACTTCAGATGCCAGTGGGAGCAGTAGGTCCTCAGGTTACCCACAACTTCTGTCTGGCTTGGCTTACAAATCAGAGGTTCCCACCACCCCCTCTTCAGGTTGATTAATTGGGCTCACAGCACGTAGGAAAGCACTGGCTTATATCTGCTAGTTTCTTAAAGGATGTTATAAAAGATACAGAAGAATAACCAGATGGAGAGATGCAAAGAGTGTGGTCTGGAATGGTCCCAAGGCCAGGAGCTTCTGGCACCATGAACTTGAGATGTGTCAGCCTCCTGGACGTAGATGTGTTCACACACCAGGGAGCATTCCAAACCTCATGCTATTGGGAGTCTTATGGAGGCTTCATCATGTATGCTGATCCATCATTAACTCCATGTTTGCCAATTCTCTCTTCTCCAAAGAGTGGGGGTTGGGGGCAGAAAATCCCAAGCTTCTAATCCTTCTAAATCTTGTCTTTCCAGTGGCCAGCCCTCATTCAGAGCCTTGTCCAGAGTCACCTCATCAGAACAAAGGACTCTCCTCTCACCAAGGAAGTTACGAGGGTTCCAGAAGCCCTGTGCCAAGAACAGGGGTAACAGCTAAATGTTAGAACAGAAGGCGGTCATATCACTTAGAAAATTATAAAGGTTTTAGGAGTCCAGGAACAGAGACCA
This sequence comes from Madoqua kirkii, assembly GCA_006408675.1. Lineage (NCBI taxonomy): Eukaryota > Metazoa > Chordata > Mammalia > Artiodactyla > Bovidae > Madoqua > Madoqua kirkii. The sequence continues at coordinate 73,668 of SJYC01134066.1, read as the reverse complement.
ATATGTATATTTCCTGTTGTCTCACGGGGATGGAGTGAAGGGACACAAGTGGCCAGATGCAAGCACTCAATAATGGGCGCAGTTCTCGCTGATGGTTTTCCTAATATTCCCCAGAGCCCCTGAGGTTTCGTGGAGGTGACTTAGGACCACTTTGGGTTCTAGGGAAAAGCAGGTTTAATGACCAAAGTTTTGCCTCCATGTGGCTTTCTGTAACAGTTCTTTGTTTAGATCTGATTTGTGGAAAGAATCCTGCTGTTTAAAGCAACAGCAACTTGAAAACCCCTGATCCTGTCCAGCTCCCCCTTTTAGAGCAGAAGAAATAATCCCCATGGGCAGGGGAGTCCCACCACCAGCAGGTGCCAGAGCTGGGCACGGATGCTGCGTTTGCTGATCCCAGCGCCAGACAGGTCCTAGTCCAGGGCTCCGAGCAGCCTCTCCCCAGAAGGCGTCCCAGCACCCGGGCATCCGCTTCAGACTGGCTCAGGTGTCAGCATGCCAGCTGCTCCATGCGGAGCCGAGCCCTGGGCTCGGGCTCTCATCACCCTGGGAGGGACCTCTGAGACCCGGAAAGGACCCAAACAGGAAGCACTTGGGACCTGGTAGGCCCGACTGGTAGACCCGCACAAGTCTGGGGCCCAGCCAGTGTTTCAACAATACATTTTGTTTCTTCTCCGTAAGCAAGTTTACCTCCTGAGAGAGAGGAGCTGCCGGTCCTGCTGAATGGAGCCTAATTGGAGATTTCACTGCTCATAGACAAAACGGAAAAGGGGCTGATATCAGCACACTTATTTTCAGCTCCTGTGCTTCAGACCCACCCTCCCGAGTCTGCGCGGTCCCTGTGCTGCGCAGCTCGTCAATAATGTCACTTAGACACTGGGTGTGTCAGGCCAGGTGCTGGGAGAGTTGCCTGCCAAACCTCCTGTTACCCTCCCCACGCCTCCTGGACGTAGGTGCCACCGTGCTTCCCATTTTGCAGAGAAGAGACAGAGGCTTCACAAGGTCTGATGACTCGCTCGAAGTCACTCGAAGACCCTGTCTGTAAAAATCGCTAGATGCTGCAGACTCGCACCTCTGGGTCAGACCCGGGAGGGTTTCCCCGGGGGGATGGCAGCTATTTGGGGAACGGTCTTGATGTCACACAGTCTGTCCCACTTATTCACAGACCATCCAACTGTCCAACGTTTCCAATACTTTAGCATCCAAATTCTTTTTTTTTTTAAGTTCTAAGCTTTTTAATCAGAACACATTTTTATCTGAAGAGATTGTATTTGAAGTAGTAAGTAGGAGAAAATTATTGTATGGTCCCCAGATGTCTTTTTTAGACCTTTTATTTTTTACTGGGCTATAGCCGATTAACAATGTTGTGATAGTTTCAGGTGAACAGTGAAGGGACTCAGCTATACATTCCCATTCTCCCCCAAACTCCCCTCCCATCCAGGCTGCCACATGACATTGAGCAGAGTTCCCTGTGCGCTAAATTAGAGCACTATTGGTTACCCATTTTAAATATAGCAACGTGTGCATATTCATCCCAAACTCCCTAATTATCCTTTCCCCAGTCTTACCCCCTGACAGCCATACATTCGTGCATGAAATCTGTGGGTCTGTTTCTGTTTTTTAACTTCATTTGTATCATTTCTTTTTAGATTCCATATATAAGGAAGGGACTTTAGCATCCCATTTCTTACCCTCAAATTCAGTTCAGCTACCAGAAAGTAGCTCCAAGAACACTTGTCACACATTCTGTCCCAATTTGAAGGTCAGAAAATTTGGGTCACGGTACCCATATGATATAGATCAAAGGGCTTGACATGGATTCTCACCTCTAAAAATATCTCGTGGAAAAATACCTAAAATTCTATGAGTTCTGTTCTCTTTATCTTAAACATTAACCGCTCCTGCATTATTTTCCCAAAATACCGATACCCCTGCAGAGTGAATAGTAACTTCAGAACATTTTAAGGTAACTCACTTTGCCAGATTTCCCATACTCTCTAAGAAGATTGAGGAAAGAAGTCACCTCTCAGAGACCATTGCTTGTTGGCAGGAGAGGACCCGAAAGAGGGGATAAATCGGGGACTGACTAGCTCTGTCTCCCCCAAAGAGCTGGGCCAGATGCTTTGTACTTGTCTTACTGACTCCTTGCGGCAACCCTGGGGTTGTGGGGAGTGGTATTAACCCCCATTTTATAGATGAGGACAGTATGATCCCAAGAGTTTGCTAATGTCACCCATTCCACGCCAGAAAGAAGAGAACGTGACCTATTGGGCTGGAAGGGATGTTTCGGAACCACCAGCACATGAATCTGTGTCTCACAAACCTCGTGGGTCTAGTGCCTGGAATGGGGGCATGCCTCTACACTGGTTCTATGCCACACACTCTTTATTCTCCCAGGTCCTGCTGACCTTTGCAGTGGTTAGGGGAGAAGAGTTTTTTTATTGCTTTGCATCAAATAATAGATAGCAGAGAACTTCAAATCTGGAAACGACAGAAGATTTAGTCCAATTTTGACATCTGGTCTCCTGATTCCCAAACTAATATTTTCTTTCTTCCTATGAGAGGGTAGCATGTTTGCAATCTAATGGGTAAAAGAATTCTGAGCAATCTTTTCTGTTGCATGATTTCATTTTTTTTAAAGTACATTTGATTTGCTTGCAGTGTGTATCTGGTCTCTCAGGACCCGGGATGCTGAAAGGCAGAGTCCTCAGGAATACTGATCCAATACTATTAGCCTGCAGGTCCCTGAAGCAGAAAGGGACAGGCGTGGGATTAACATTCAAAGAAATTCAATTAAACAAATAGTGACCGGCCACCAGCCAGCAACTACGTGGGAGGCAGTGGGCCAACTCCAGCAACACTTTGCAAAGCTAAAGCTTCTACCTCCAAGTCATACCACTGATTGTGTGTGTGTGTGTGCATGTGCGTGTGTGAGTGTGTGTATCTGTTCGTCTGTGCACACATTCCCACGGGCACACACTCTTCTCGGCTTTTCCCACGGTGAACTGAAATGAATAGACCCCCTAAACTGCCCCCCTCATGAGCAACCTTGGAAATAAGTCCTATTTACAAATATTTCATCACCCCCGCTACCTCCAGCCCCATGTTCCCTTGATAACTCTAGGCAATAACATGAATAAAACTCAGAATGATTTCCTTCTATGGGGCATCAATCATCACTTTTCCTGGGCAGATCAGTAAGTGATTCAGTGCAAGGCAATGCTGGAGATATTAGGGAGTGTCTGCAAACTCCATGTCTCTGGGGTTTGGACCCTAGCTAGGGAGAGAGTAAGCTGGATCCGAGCAGAGCAGCAGGGCCTCCTTTGGATGCTTCTGACGTTATTTCTCACATTTTACCACCTAAGAGGGAGCTACAAGTCCCTTTAGTCATTGCTGCAGAAAAACGTTTTGACATGAACTCTCATACATCACAACGGAGGTTAGTTACCAAAATGCACACATTTGCCTTAGCCGGTTTCATTTACTACCCTTTAAATTATTTCTCAGCCTTGCAAATCTTGCTGTGACAGACAGAGCAGGGGGGTGGAAACCACTAAGTGTTCATTTTTCATATAATATATTCCAATCCTGTTAGGTCGTGCTGCTGAAGGTAATATTTCTGGCATTCATTTAATGAAATTGACATTGATGAATGGTTAATTATACAAATTACATTCTTATTAAATCCCCTAGAATCGGTGCCTTAAAATTTTCTAGCTATGGGCTTCTTATGGCTGATACCCTTTTTTTTTTTTTTTGCTCTGAGTAGCTCCTCTGTTGGCTGCTGTTAAGACTGCATATTTTTCCTCCTCCAAGAAACTCTGAAAAGCATTTAAAAATCCCCTAGTTAAGGAAATGACTGCAGATAAGTTAATCTTCATGGGATGTTTAAAGCCCAGTTCTTGCATATGTTTATCCTGATTTTTTTCCCCCTCTCTAGACAATATCTGCCCTGGAGGTGGAAGTAAAGAGGGGAAAACTCTACCTCCTGCTGAATAAGGGTCTGAGGGGCAAAGAGGGGAATTAGCTGCATAGCCAACTGCCTCCAGGCTGCTGGCTGTGTGTATAGATCTAATAGAGAAGTCGACACACATTGGGCTGATGGGAAAGAATCAGTAAGTGATCCCTCGCATGCTAAGTATCCCTGGCTGAGACGTTGTTACCCTGAGAGCAGCCGGCTTCTCGCCCCTTCACTGGGGAATAGAAGGATGAATCGTATTCATTAAGAGAACATTTCTTTCTGTTACCCTGATTGCTCACAAGACAACTGATCAGCTGCTAGGCAGCCGGCACTGAGTAGGCACCTTGGGGAATTGGAAGCAGTCTCAGGGAGTTCGCACATCTGAAGGAAATTCTCGTCAAAGAATAAATGCAAAGTTGGATTGTTTTCTTCCAACCGGAAGAGGCAACAGAGAGACCTGAGACTCTGGGCGGACCAGACTGTTTTCAACTGCCTTGGACTCACAGCCAGGAGGGGGCGCTGCTGGGCTCCACCGGCTCAGCTGAGGGGGGCTCCTCACTCCGGGGCTCTCTCTGGGGACACTTCTTGTCCTTAAACCCATGTCACTCAGACCATTCGGTTGGCCGGGGCAGGTTAGGTTCCTTTGCCTGACTTCAGCTGGTGTGTGTCTTGTGTTGACTTTTTGTGGTAGGTTGGGGCAGCCTCAGGGAGTTGTTGCTGTTCAGTTGCTAAAGCCCTGCCTCTTGGTGAGCCCATGGACTGCAGCACGCCAGACTTCCCTGTCCTCCACCATCTCCTGGAGTTTGCTCAAATTCATGTCCATTGAGTCGATGATGCCATCCAACCATCTCATCCTTTGTTATCCCCTTCTTCCCCTGCCCTCCATCTTTCCCAGCATCAGAGTCTTTTCCAATAAGTTGGCTCTTCGCATCAGGTGGCCAAAGTGTTGGAGCTTCAGCTTCAGCATCAATACTCCCAATGTATATTCACGGTTGATGTCCTTTAGGACTGACTGGTTTGATCTCTTTGCTGTTGAAGGGACTCTCAAGAGTCTTCTCCAGCACCACAATTCGAAGGCATCAATTCTTCAGTGCTCAGCCTTCTTTATGGTCCAGCTCTCACGACTGTATATGACTAGTGGAAAAACCAGAGCTTTGACGTGGGCAGCCCGATGTGTCAAATCAGCAGTTAGACTGAGGTTCCTTTTGTTTCAGTGAATCATGTGGGCAAATCCCTTGATTTATTCTGAGTACAGTTAAGTCAGCCAGACTCTAAGCAACAATCATTCCCATGCCTCCATGCTCAAGGGAAGCATCTACAAAGTCACAGAATATCATGGTTAATGGTACTAAGTCTCTGGAGTCAGAAAGATGGGTTCAAATTGAGACTCTGCTTCTGCCTGACTGTGTGACCTTAATGTCCTTGCTTACAAAACGGAGGTAATAATAGCACCTGCTTCAGAGGGATGTTGTGAAACTTCACAGCACATGTAAAGCACTTATGTGCATAAAGGCCTGTGCAAGGGTTCCATGAGTGAGAGTTTTTCGTATTATATAGAAATGCTTTTCAACTACAAGTAACATGACACCCTTCTGACTGTGACTTGAACCATAAGGATATATATTGGTGGCTTTACAAAACATCCATGGGTAGACTGTCTCAGAGCTGGTCTGACCTCTGAGTGTTTTAATCAAGAGCACAGACTCCCTCTAATTTACTATTATACAATCTGTAACATGTTACTCTTCTTTTTTTTTTTGAATGATACTATATTTTTAAATTTACTGTTTAGTTCATTTTTTAATTGTAGTTGATTTACAATATTATGTTAATTTCTGCAGTACAGCTAAGTGACTCAGTTACACACACACACACACACACACACACATGTTCTTTTTCATATTCTTTTCCATTATTGATTATCCCAGAATATTGAATATAGCTGTGCTATACAGGAGGACCTTGTTGTTTAACCATTCTATATGTAATAGTTTCCAAGAAAGATACTGTATTTTCAATAGACTTTATTTTTTTAGAACAGTTTTAGGCTCACAGAAAAGTGAGTTGAGGGTACAAAGGTTTCCCATCTACCTCTTCCCTCACACATGCACGTGTTACCTTTTCATTCTCATGCTCACAACATGGCTGCCAACATTTCAAGCACGTCTACATCCAAAGCAAGAGGAAAGGGGAAGGGGCAGCCCAAAGCCTGGCTTCCCATTTGTTTCAGAAAGCAAAGTATCTTTCCTAGAAACCTCGTAACAGGTTTCTCCTGCCATCCTTTTGTCAGAACCTGACCATCTGTCCAGCTCTTTACTACTAAGCTGAGTGAGGAGCAGACAGTTGGAGTACCTTCTGAGTAGCTCCATCATCAGTATCATCTAATTCTGCCTCACACCTTCCTGTCTTAGGATGTGAGATTAGGCCCAGCCATCTTCTTCCATTGAGGTCCTCTCTCTGTACAGGTTTTGCCAGACTCCAGCTGGGAGATATGGGAATGGATAAGACCAGGCACAGCACAGGAGAAGGGTCCTCACTCCTAGAATCCATTTACCTCTGCAAGGAAATAGAACAACTCTACCACCCTGACCCAGGGAAAAGAGATCTTTTCCCCTTGTTCTCCTGTCCACCCTCATCTGTGCTGGAGTCAGCTCGTGCAATCACACATTACGAGTTTTAATTGTACAGCAAAAGGAAAGATCGGAGATATTAATCAGGTGCTGAGAGCTTGGAGAGTGAAGGTAATAAATAGACTATTAAGTTAACCAAGTTTTCAGCTTCACTCGTGAAAGCTGCCATCTATCTTGTGTGGTTTTCTGCATGCTTCATTACCACATATAACCATACTGAAAAAATATGCCTTCTCCTTTATAATGAGATGATGAGTTCCCCGCAGTGGAAGTAGGTAGCAGAGCCTTGATTGGAAAGGTTCGTGAGGCTGGAGCATGAGAACGGGGTGTCTGTGTGGATCCTGGGGTCTGGCGCTGATGCCAATGACACGGCTTTGGGGGTGATGTAGCCTGAATCATCCAGTCCTGAACATTCCCAGGGCCCCAGGGCACCTGGGGGCTCCGGCTCCTGCCACTCCATCCCTGTCATGGAGACGCAGTAGAACAGGGATATTCAGCCCAGCCCAGGACAAATATCGAGATGTCACTGGAATCAGCCTCACCTAGATCTGGTCTATCAGGCCCCCCAGGAATCACTCAGGGAGCCCCATTCATGCAGCTGCTGGTGGACCATTCGTCTTCTCTCCACCCCCCACCCCACCTGCAGCACTTAGCAACTCAGTGAGTGTCCAGCCCGGCACTTTCGCTTATGGTCTCGGAGGCCTTGGACAGTCATTTAATCTCTCTCACCTCAGCTGTCTCATCTGTAAAGTGGGGTTAATAAGCCTACCTTTCTGGAGAAGTGGAGAGATTTAGATGGGACAGTGGAAAAGCACACAACCCTGCACTTGACGCCAATATCCTTCCTCCAGAGTGAAGATGAAGTTATCAGATGAGATAATTAAAGCTTTCATAGCTACAGTAAGCCCTGTATTATTTGGTTCCATTCACATGCAATGTCTGGAACAGGGAAATCTAAAGTGACGGAAAGTAGGCTAGGGTTGCCTAGGGCTGAGGAGAGGAGAATGAAGCCAAGTCTAAATAGTTAGGCAGGTGACAGCAAGTGAGTGTAGGGCTTCTTGGAGGTGATCAAAATATTCTGAAACTGACTGTGGTGGGCGTCATACCTATCTGTGAATATACTAAAATAACCATTATACACTTTAAATGGGTAAGCTGTGTGGTATGAGAACTATTTCTCAACACAGCTATTAGAAAAAGACCATTCATTCTAACAAAAATGAAACATTACAGCGGCAAATATGGTACTGCATGGTGGCATGAGGCTGCCTGTGGGCCTGAGACACATCGCTGGCCCAGGCACACGGAGCCCTGGGCCACATCAGATGGTCTTGAACGGAGAACTCAAAGGCCTGTCTGCATCTCTATCCCCAGACTACCAGGGGCAGCTGTTTAGAGAATTCCTAGGATCTTTCCGTACCCGCCAAAACTATAAACACAAACAAGAAAAAGTACATCTGCAGATGCTAGTTTGAGAAACACAGGTCTAAGAGCAGTGTGTCGAGGAAAGGAGCATTTTGCAGAGCCAGCCCCCCAACCCAATGGGCAGGAGAGGCCCCAGGATGGGGGGAATTCTCCAGGCCTGAGACAGGATGGATAAGGAGGGACAGGACAGGCCTCCCGGATATGAATGGCATTTTCTTGGACTTCTCTCTCCTGGAACTTCTTGGCTCTGTCTGCCCCTTGGGTGTCATGCCTCTGACATAGTGTGTTTCTTTCTTTTTTTTTTTTTTATTTCTTTTTAAATTTTTTGGCTGTACCAGATGGCATATGAGATCTTAGTTCCCAAGCCAGGGATCAAATCAGCACCCGCTGCAGTGGAATCAGTCTTAACCACCAGACCACCAGGGAGGTCTCACTTTTGTGTGTTGTTTTTCCGAGGTGAATTCACCTTTGCCCGTGAGATCCATTCTCACCCTGATGCTAATGACACCCCATCTGTAACTGCAGCCAGGTTTCCCTCCAGAGCCCCACACCTAGACCTGGACCTGCATGCCACGTCCAATCCAGGCAGCCCCAAACCACACATGTCACCCCACCTTCCTCAAGCTTCCTTCTCCTACTGAATTTCTTATTCTGATTTAATCACTGTCCGGTTTCTCAAACCAAGAGCATGCGGTTGTCCTCAGCACCTTCCTCTCCTTTTGTCTCTTGGTCACGTTCGTTCCGTTCTGCCTACAAAATAGCTTCCTCTTTGTTTGGGTTACTTCCGTGACCTCTGAGTAGGCTCCGAGCCTCCAGTGTCTCCTCTTTGACCCATTATCCATGCAGCTGGTCATTTCCCTGCCTACAGACTAGAGTTCAGCCCCGTCAGCATGGCTGACAAAGCCTTTCATGAACCAAGCCCATGAGTGCCTCCCTTCACTCCCCACCTCTGCCATGACCAGCACCTCATCAGCCAGGAAGCGGATTCTTTGTTCCTGGAAGTGACAGAGAGATGGTAGGCATTGAGATGTCCCCACAGTACAGGCTGGTGACCGACCCCTTTGTCCCCACTACCCCCAGGTCCCTAACCAAAGAAACCTAGTCTAACACCTGCCGGCTTTAATCCCATGATATCCAACGCCTCCCCCCACTCACCCCCTCCATCCCTAACCCCCACATGAAAGCAAGTGGAGGCCAGAGCTCAATGGTTGGCACTGTAGCCTATCCGAAACTGTGGGCTTTTAACATACAGAATTGAACCATAATTAATAATGTGCTGAGTGTATAATCACAGAGCAGAGCAAAGACGGCCCGACAGTTAGGTCAAACGTGCTGAGTGCCACGGAAGAGCAGAAATCCACTTCTAAAGGCGTGAACAGTAGCTGGAAACATAAAAGGTCAAAACACGGGCTCAGTTGGACTTGATTATATGAGACGAGTGTGGAGATAAAGGCCCCAAAGCTGGGATGATGTGTTGAGGAGATAAATGAAACCAGCAGGATCAGGGTGGTGCTGATGTCATCCTCTGAGGATCTGAGAGGCCAGCTGGAGTGGGCAGACGGTGAGCCCGGAGGTGAGGCCCTTCCGCAGACACTCCACTTGGATGCGGCTCTGTAGAGCGAGGTGTAACTTCCTACTCTTGACCGGGCCCAACCCCTTCGTGTGCGTGCTGGTTAACGTCATCTGCACCACTTCACCCAGCCCTTTGCTCCTTTCAGGTGGAAATAAAGCTCATGTCACCCAATGCTGCAGACAAGGGCGACATGGTTTCACGGCTGTCCCAGCCGAGGGATGGAGAGAGCATTTAGAGAAAGCACATCAGTGTCTCAAGTCTTAGAATCCATTGATTATGATTATCTCTTTTTTTTTTCTTTTTTTGGGCCATGCCACGGGTCTGTGGGATCTTAGTTCTCCAACCAGGGATCTAACTCATGCCCCCTCTATTAGAAGTGCTGAGTCTTACCCACTGGACTGCCAGGGAAGTCCCCTGTTTTTTATCTTTTTTTTTTTAATAACCATCCCTTAAGTAGAAGTTAAAATTCTTAGCCCCCACGCAAAGCCCCGGCCGTCTTTTCCCACTAACCCCTTCAAATATTCTTGCTGTGAAATTTGGAAGTGAAAGGAAAAGGCTGTTTTCCTTTTGTGGGTCCCCAAGCTGTATGTGGGCTTGGGTGGCTGTTGGTATTAGGGAATGGTTTCTTGTGTGGGATCAGGAAAGAGGGTGGGGAAGAGCCTGGGAACCTGCGAGGCACCCTCCTCATGGCGGTCAGGCCCCTGAGCCTATCCAAGCCGTTCCTTGGTACCACTGCTTTGTCTAGATGTCTCACTGTGGAGTCAGCCTTGCAGGCATGGGCCCTGATGTGTGTAGTTGCTCAAGAGGAATTTGCAAAGGCCATGAAATCTTGGATAGCGGTGACTTAGTATACCCAGGACAGCCCATCCCCTTGAGATGGAGCCTGGGGATCAATCTCACACAAAAAAGTAGAATGTATAGTCTCTGACGTCCTTTCCAAGCTGCAGAAGTCCCCACACATTGCTCAGAAAAGAAGTGCCCTTTCTTCTTTCTGTGACTCTCCAGCAGAGCCAGATGGTTGAAGATTAGAGTTTGAAAGGATCCTCAAAGTCCTGTCGATTTGAGCCTCTCCATTAACGAGTGAGGATGCAGGGGCCCAGAAAGGATTAAGAGGTTCACCCAAGATCATACGGAGCCATAACCAGAAGTAGCTTCATTCCCTGAGAAGGCTCCAAATGGATGAACCTCGCTGGTATATGCTCCGTTATCCCTCCATCCTTTCATAGTTAACTCACAAGCAACCTAAGTGTGGAGGGAGGGACTCGAAACCTGGTGTTTAAAGCTTCTTTAAATCCTTCTATGAGTAGAGTAAGGATGAACACATTTCCCGGTGGAGGAGGATCTTACAGACCCCAACTCAGAACTATTTCCTGATTGGGAGAATATTCCAAAATCTCCTTGCCATCCCACTCCAGGAATCTCACAGTGGGCACATGCATAATGTGTAAGCCCCTGAACCCCCATTTGCTTTTCTCTGCCCAGTCCCTGTGCCAGCCCCGACCATGGCGATGAGGGAAAACACAGATGAATTTTGGAAATATATTAAGACGCAGTTATAGATTCCTTGCCTTTAGACGCTTCCTCCTTCCCCCTGGGTCCCTAGAATTAACATAAATGCCTTGGTCAGGAGAAGCTATGAAAATACTATCCATCTGGATCTAATTTTCAGAGCTGCTGGGCTACAAAGTGACCAGAGCTAAAGGTCTATTCATAAATTTTCTTCTCGGTGCCGCCTGCCTGAGCCCAAACTCTGCCGGCAGTCCGCCTGTCCTGACCGGATAACAGATGGACCGCTCAGATTCTGCGCGGGCGGCACAGCTCTCTGGCTGACCAAGCCCCCTCTCTCTGCCCCTCCAAGCCAGGCGTGCCCTTGTTTCCTTGAACTTCATTTGTCTGGGTCACCACCCTCCTGTGCATCTTTGCGGGTGTGGCTGTCCAAGTCAGCTGCATACAGCCAAGCGCCATTGTCTGCACCTGCTCCTCTGACGATTCAAGCCCTGGACTTCACTGCCCCATCCCAGCCCAGAAGCACACCTGGGGACTATTTCCTTTTAAAAAAAAAAAATGTATTTGACTGTGTCAGGTCTTAGTTGCGGCACTCAGGATCTTTTGCTGCGAGGCACAGGCTCTCCAGTTGTGGCACGCGGGCATATTGCCCTGTGGCATGTGGGATCTTAGTTCCCCAACCAGGGATTAAACCCGAATCCCCTGCATTGCAAGGCGGATTCTTAACCACTGGACCACGAGGGAAGTCCTGACCATTTCTGTCTTTAATACTTTCCCCGGAGAGCAAGGAGGGCTAGAGGAGAAGGAAACTCAAGCCTGTTTACTATATTCCTTTCTATAATTTGTTGAGGAGCAGGTTACTGAAAATGGACTAAAATATCAAGTTTGAGACTTCAGGGTTAAGTCAAAGCAACTGGGACACAAGACAGTGATTCAAATAGGAGTGAGTTCACGACTTAACTGGTTAGTCGGCTGCTTTGTTAGTTTCTTTAGGTAATAAATAAGGGAGGGACTCATTGTTATAGGTACAAGAAAAGAAATACTCCACCTGCTATCCACAAGTTATCTGGCAAGATAACAGATTCCCTTAGTACCCTTAGGGTTGTGTTTATTATCTGTGTATCCTCCTAGCTCTGTGCCTTTGACTTCCCTATGCTTCATCTAGTCAACCCTCTCCTCTCCCCAAACCTGTAGTAATAATCTGTTTACCCTCTCCATAATGTTGCCTTTTCCAGTGTCACATAAATGAAATCATACTGTATGTAGTTTTTTCAGACTGGCTTCTTTCTCTTAACAATTTATATCTAAGATTCACCCGTATGATGGACTGATACCTCATTTCTTTCTCTCTCTCTCTCTTTTTTTTTTTTTTGAGATTTGTTGATGTGGACTATTTTTAAAGTCTTTACTGAATTTGTTACAATAGTGCTTCTGTTTTATGATTTTTGGCCCCAAAGCATGTGGGATCTTAACTCCTGGAAGAGGGATTGAATCCTCAACCCCTGCATTGGGAAGAAAAGTCTTAACTAATGGAACGCTAGAGAAGTCTCCCTCATTTCTTTTTATCGATGAATCTTACTTATTTCATTACATAGATTTACCCAGATTTGTTTATCTATTCATCTCTTGGAGGACACCTTGTTTGCTTCCAGTTTTGATGGTTATGAATAAACCTGCTATCAGCATTCATATGTTTTTGTGTGCAAATACATTTTCAAATCAGTTGGGTAAATCCTAGAACTGCAATTGCTTGATCACATGGTAAGAGTGTGTTTAGCTTTGTAAGAAAGTCCCAAATCGCCCTCCAAAGTACCATTTGCCTTTCCACCAGTGATGAATGGGCATTCCCGTGACTCCACATCTTTGCATTGTCTTGTCAGCTTTTCCAATTTCAGCCATTCTATTAAGCATGCAGAAGTATCTCATTGTAGTTTTAATCTGTGTTTCCCTAATGGCACATGATATTGAGTTATCTATTCATACGCTTACTTGCCATCTGCATATATTCTTTGGTGGAGTGTCTGTTGGAATCTTTTGCCCAGTTTTTAATGGAGCTGTTTGTTTTCTTATTGTTGAGTTTTAAAGAGTTCTTTGTATGCTTTGGATTCAAGTTCTTTATCTGATGTGTGATTTGCAGATATGTTCTCCCAGTCAGTGCTGATTTGTTTTAAAAAGATCACTGTTGCCTGTTACACGGGCCTTTTCATTGTTGTTGTTTAGTTGCTAAGTCATGTCCGACTCTTTTGCGGCCCCCATGAACTGTAGTGCTCAAGAAGAAGAAAGACTATGTGCGCATTTAAAACCACTAAGGGAAGCTTGCCTCCAGCCTAAGACCCTGAAGCCAGAGACTCCTTTTTCTTTCATCTGTAAAATGGGTCTAGCGGCTTCTCTGAGTAGTCAAAAACGGGCAATCCTGCAAAAGCAAAGAAAAGAAAGATATGCATGCCGGTACAGGGGACACCTAAGAACCAAGAGCGGGTGAGTTTGGGTGAGGCATTTTTCTAGTCAGCTCCGCACTGCAGAACTTCCTGTCAGGAGTAGGGATGGAAAATCCTAACAGGTGGAGAAAGCTTCAGGGCATCACTGGAAACCCCTCCTTCTTCCAGAATGTTCTTACACACACCCTCATCCATGGGAAAGAAGGACAGGGTTGGCATCTTTGTTAACGCTATGATAACCAAGCACCCACAGGAACAGACTCTTCCCTGCACATCTGGGGTGGGGCTTTTAAATCAACCTGAAAGTTATTAAAAGCCAAGGTGAACCACCTGGGGGATTAAATTTTTAAAAAAAGAATGGCCTGCCAACAGCTCTTTATAGATTTGAGACAGCAAATGGCGCATTATCGGCCGATTCTCAGCCATAATGAAAACCAAGAAGGGGCTCTTTTGTTAAGTGGAGGAGTCAGGAGGGAACTGATGAAGGAGGGCAGGAGGAAAGGCCACCATGCTGCCTGGGGTCCAGTGGAAGGAGCTCTTCTTCCTGTGGGAAGCCCTCCCCCCCCCCACAACTTGGACAGCCCATCAGACTTCAAGGAAATGAAGGCAGTTTGGGGAGAGGAAAGTCCAGCATCTTCCTGTTGCCCCCAGTGTGTATCAGCCCTTCATGAGATGCTGAGGTTGGTCTGAGACACGAGTTCCCAAAATCCATCACCACAAACAAGTGTGATCAAACAGTCCTATCCCACACCCTGCAGAAAAGAAGCTGCAGGGTTTCACTCCAGGTTACCGGAGTCCAGGGTTCTAACTGCTTCATCTCAAGATCAAGAAACACCAGCTTTCCCAGACCGACCAGATTCAGAACCTTCGGGCTTCTGTGACGTGCTCACAGGGTCATTGCTGTGCCATGCCAAATCACTTCAGTTGTGTCCAACTCTTTGTGAAGTCCAGATGTGTGGGGGGACACTATTTTCAGGAACAAACAGGATCAGTGATATTTAGCAAAACCTCCTCTAGGCAGGAGTGCAGTGACCCTGGGACTTCCCATGTGGAGCTAGTGTTAAGGAACCCACCTCCCAATGCAGGAGACATAAAAGAGACATCCAATCCCTGGGTCAGGAAGATCCCCTGGAGGAAGGCATGGCAACCCACTCCATTCTTGCCTGGAGAATCTCATGGACAGAGGAGCCTGGTGGGCTATACAGTCCATGGGATTGCAAAGAGTCAGACATGACTGAAGTGACTTGGCACGCACGCATGCACACATACACAGACTCACGCACAGACACACACACACACACACACACACATTGCTCAGAAATGTCAGTTGTGACTATCCCAAATGAGGCCCCAGGAGAGGTCTTAGAATCCAGGTAGGATGATGGTCCTGCTGGGCCACTTGAGTTAAGATTCTCTCCAGGAGCAGAAGCGTGGGCTCAATTGTTTGTTGAGTCCATCATAGCAAAGTAGAAGTCATTATAGCCATGGCCCTCCAGGGAAAACCGGCTACAAAGAGGCTGCGTTTCTCTCTCTTGTCTCCCCGCATCTTTCCTCCACCTCACATCCTGCTTTCCAGGCAATTCCCTTCTGCAAGAGTCCATTAAACACGTCAGCAACACCTATGTGCAAACAGCCCAGCTCTCTCCAAAGCCACATTATTGTTGTTCCAGAAGCACTTCTAGGCAAGCAGTTCCAAACCAAGATATTTGTCAAGCAACTTAATATCCACCCCTGTGCATATGGTACTTCTGAATGATATTTGCAACTGGAAATTGTTTGTCTAGAATTCAAGAGAAAAGAAATGGACTTTTGCTGTGACTGAATTCGTTAGAGGCACATTCTTTGATATTTGTTTCTCTCTTAACTCTCAGCTTTCAAAGTTATTTCCTTGTCCTACATCATGGAGTCATCTGAAGTTCCACCACCCCCACACACACCTTTTTTTTTTAACCCAGAATGATAGCTTTTCCTGAAATAAATTGGACCAAAAGATGCAGAGCTACTGACAAATAAAAATGCCGTGTTCAACAAGGTTCCTAGTCACTCCAGAATTTCCTAGGATCGATGTTTGGTATGTGAACCTTATAAGACTTGGGAAACCCTGACCCTGAGGCTGTCGGTCAGGACCTCTTCCTCCCCGTGTATCTTTCAACATTTGTTTTCCCATTGCAGTCCCAAAATGCACATACCCACAGCAGCATTGCTCATGGATCAACATATCCACTTAGCAGCTGGCTTCTCAAGAACATGGTCTTGTTTATTTTTCTGATGGAAGACCTCTCAGTCAATCCAAATAAAACGGGAAAAGCAAAGCCCCACCGGAGAGAACAAGGGAGCTGCATTCAGCCCTGAGCGTTAATATCACAGGGCAAGAAAATAAACTGTGTTGGGAGAGAGACTGGATAACCAGGCAGCACAAATCACTGATATGGTTTTCCTTGCGCCATGAAAGTGAGAAAAATGTTTCCCTGTTGTTCCTAAGTGAAGGGAATGGGTTATTGTTCAATAAGCTTGTCTATAACTTTCTTCTCATTAGATTTGTTCCATCTTGGTAAACCCTTGGAAGGCTTGGCAACCCCAAAGAGCTCTCAGGGCACATAGCTCTCTATTCCTCAGAAGCTGGCTATGCCTTGTGTGGATTCCACACATATGTTCCTTCTTCCCTCCCCTGCTTTCCAGCTCTTCCTTGCTGGCTCATCACTGCAGGAAGAGGAGCTGGTACCTGGGCAGGAGATGGAACATAAGGCCGCCATCCATTGTAGTTGCAGCGAGAAGCAAGATGGTAAGATGACTTGAAATTATTTGCCAGACAGAATGGGATTCCCATAATCCATGCTCTTCCTAATTAACCAAGATCCCACTGCACTTCTCTACTGTTGATTAATGTTTCTTCTTTTATAGTAAAGAAGACAAATGGTTCTGAGCCAAGGGTGCGAGTCAGCATCTTTTGAGCATCCCTTTCCAAATAAAAGTGCCTAGATCATCCCAATCCAGGGACTTGAGTACAGTGACAAGAGCAAAAGCAATAGCATATATATGCTCATACTTACATAGCATAAATAGAAAATATTCTATATTCTTTACTTTAATGGCCTCATGGCAGCCCTACCCCAGGTTTCATTATGAGCCCCATTTTACAAATGGGAAGAAATGGAGGCAGATAGCATTTAAGAAAATTTCCCAAGATCACAGAGGTGATAAGAGCTGGAGGCAGGCATGTTTGGAAACAGCATGTTTCCAAGCTCTACATACTTTGCCATTAGAGTCTGCTTGTATTTCTATTAAAATATCTCCTGAAATGTATACCTGGCTAAGAGCCACTGTGTTCTTGTTTAGTCACTGAACTATATCCAACTCCTTTGCAACTCATTGGACTGTAGCCCACCAGGCTCCTCTGTCCATGGGATTCTCCAGGCAAAAATACTGGAGTGGGTTGCCGTTTCTTTTTCCAGGGGATCTTCCCAACCCAGGGATCAAACTCGAGTCTCCTGCATTGCAGGCAGATTTTTTACCACTGAGCCACCAAGGAAGCCCATAGAGGATATACGCTGAGCAAAATATGGTCTCTGTTCCCCGTGTGAAGGGAAAAGGAGACACACCCTCAAGTAATCATAATATCATAAATAACGTATTGGAGGCTGTGAAAACCTACCATTTGATCATCGTTCATTCTGCCTGGAGGGGACAGGGTGGGGACCTTCAAGCTGAACACCGAGGGATGAGCCCCAGTACTTTGAAGGTGAATGTTCTCCCCAGGGCATTCCTGTCAAAGAACACAGTGTGCGTGGACCAGGAAGCATTTTCTTGTGGCTGCAGCCAAGGATGGAAAGGGATGAGATTCAGCCAAGCATCACTGAACCAGCCTTTGAGACACTGAAACAAGGGAACCAGTTTCCCTGATGTCTTGCAGGATGTTTGGTCCTGTCCAAAATACCCAAATGTCTGCTAAGCAGATGCTCTGCAGGACATTTGGTCCTGTCCAAAACATCCATAAGATAGGTGGTCCATGCCAAAGGGTCCTTGAGATTTGGTCATATCCAAAATATCCATGAACATATGTGTTCAGCGCCAAATGGTTTTGCACAGGATCTAGAGATCAAGGGCCTTTTGGAGTGAACCAAATGGTCCTCCAAATATCAAGAGCCTTTTGGCTTGGGCCAAATGCCTTATTCACCAAATGTCGTATGGATGTTTTGGGCAGGACAAAATGTCTGCCAGCCCCAAGATAACTCACAACCTAGGGAACAACAGTGGGCATCTCTAAGAACTAACTGGCCTTGGGGGCTTAGAAAGGGCACAGGAGAGCTAGTAGAGATGGAGATACCCTGGTGTAGAGATGACCCCCAAGAGGGTGAGTCCTGAATTCCTTCATCCCTTTAGGCATCCCCAGCCCCAATGGAACACCTGCTGCCTTCCCTCCATCTGAGGCTGCTCCAGTCAGTCTCATCTCCTGTATTCCAGGCGGTGGGGTGGGGGTGGGAAGATGCTCTTCTCAATGCTGAAAGGCAAAGTCCATCCCGTGAGGTTTCACGGTACTTCCCTCTCCACCTTTGCTTGCTTCCTCTTTTATTCATTCCCTGTCTGTCACATCGGACAAGGGTAGGTTCTGTGTGATCCTCTTTGTACTTCGCCTGCTATGTTTAAGTGGTGCTGGGGATGATGATAATAATGTTGGGGAAAATGCCCATGGCCCCAGCAAAAGTACACATTCTCCTTCTGATCCTCAGCTTGGTGATAGAGGGTGCATTAGGGATATATCCACTCAACTTGCTCTAAACAGCTCCAATATTAATGGAAATTTTAATGAAAAACTAAGCCTTGATTAGGTTGCCAAGCAGAATTCCCACACTAGGCAGAGTCTGGTTAATTTCCCTTGTGCCAGGGGCACAGGATCTCACACACACAGACACACACACACATGCACTCATCAAGTTCCCACCGGGCTCCAGACCAGTGACCCCCGTGCTTTCTTCTGCCAGTTCAACCCTCGAATCTTATACAGGATTGCAGTGGCTCTGCCATGCTTATAATCAGAGCAGGCTCAGAGATTAGAATTTTCCAGGGAACTCCAAAAGGATCATCCAGGTTTTCTCAACCTCCTTCACCTGTTTAGATAGAATCTGGAATTGGCCAGAATAGGTTCAGAAGTAGAAATTCAAGTGGCTAGGTGCCTCTCTTTCTGGGCAGCCGTGGAGTCCCAGTCCTCACTTCCCTGGGTACCAGCTATTTGTACAGCTTCCCAAGAAACACAGAAGCATACGCTCGTGGGAGATGTTTTAATTATGACAGGCAGCTCCATCTATCCCTGTGCATCTCTCGAGGGAGATCCAGGAGTTGTAGGAGAGAAGCAGTCAATGGCTTTGTCTTGTTAAAGCCAGACACGATGTGGAAACTTCCTCCACGGCCCCCTCCCGCCTCTGCTCACAGCCACATGCCAGATCCTCATCCATTCCAGGCATGGGCAGGTGGGTGCTGGGGGTGGTGTGGACTCAACGCATACTCTTCCCGGTGCTTCTTCCTGGTCCAAGCCTGAGCAGCTCCCTGACACCTGATCAAGAGCATCTCTGCCGAGGAGAAGCCAGTGAATAGGGACAGTGGATCCCTGACTCCTGTTCTGAGTAGAAATGCATGAATAAGAAGAGACAGGAAGCAAAGTGAAAAAGTGACGTAAGTAAAAGTAAACTGCTACACTCCAGACAGGTGAAGAGAGCCTGGCTGTTGAGAAGCCATCTGAAGCAGAGAAGATAGACTGGACCTTTTCTTCTTTCTCTCCCCATGAGTCCCTTTCTTGATAAGTCCTTTGCTCTGCTCTGCCATTTCCAGCATCACCACGGTCTGCATGGGGCCTGCCCCCTTTTCTGGTACCTCTGATGGTCAGTGGGCAGATTCCCCAAAGTCTCTAGAAGTTGTTATGGTTACGGGCTCTTGGTCATAGGGTTGCATTTTCCCGTTATTAATCCCTAATGCCACTGTTCATTGAGTGATTCCTCTGTGATCGCTGATGGAAATACTAAATGTTCCTCAGCGATAGCACTTTGGTGGGAGAGGGGTGGTAAGAGTAAACACAGCTTTCACCTTTCAGATCCTAGATGCAAAAAAGAAAAAAAAAAGCTACTCGGGGGGCATGGGGCAGGTGGGGAAGCAGTCCAGTTTCTCTCCTCTCAGTAGGTTTTCGGGGCTCTCAACTCTCTCTTTCTTCTACCTGTCTGCTCCTCTCTTCCTCCCCCCAGTTGCCATTTATTTCCTGACATCCTAAAGATGAAAAATCCTCTTTCAAAAGCTGGATTTGGTCCTCAGCTTTGTGAACTGAACCAGGGCCTCCTGTTTTCTTGCATATCACAGAAGAGACTTTTGCTCAGGTTTTCTTTCTCAACCCTAGATGCACACAGAATCTCCAAGGTACTTTTAAAAATCACACCTTGGATGGATTAAATCAGAATCTTTGGATGTGGAGCCTGGATGCCTGTCTGTCTATGCTCCCCGAGATGATCTTAATGTGCTGCCAGCAGAGAAAACCACTCTCTAGCCACATCCCCAAAGCCACAGACAGCTGCCTTCAGAACCCTGTAATCTTCACAGCTCGTGTCCTTGGTTCTCTTAAGGCTGAGGCCAGGGCTGACCTGGTAGAAATAGAATCAGCAGACCCTCTGGCTGACAGGAGACTCATTGAAAAGACCCCATGAATACAGATTAACCCCAGACATTGGCTCTCTGACCCACCTGAGTAATGTACCTCCTCCTTCAGTGACATTTCAGCCCAGGTAATTCATTCCTCATTATTATTTGGGACAGAGTACAGACTTGTAGAAGTTGAAGGGGACCCCTCTCATATGCTTGTGTGACAGTTGTATCTGTTCTGTTTGTGATAAACAGCATATAACCAAACAATGCTTATCAGAAACCCATACGAGGCATGACCCACTGCCAGTCACTATTTATTCTAAGAGACAGTGTTCGTGCCATTTGGGAGCTTATGTCATAAGAAAAATGACACCATCCAAAACACAGTTAGTTAGCCAGAAGGCAGTTACAACTCTGTGCTGTCTTTTTTTTTTCTTTTTGTTTTTTCTTAGGATGTTTTGGTTTCCAGATCTATTGGGGGTGTTTCATCAAGATGTTAAATGACAGAAGAGTTAAACATAACCATTGGTGGTTTCTATAGATTCCTTCCAAGCCTTTCATCTGGTCTCAAGTGATTTTCCCACTGGCCTCTGTCTCAACCTTGCTACCCAAAACCCAGAGCAAGGAAGAGTCATTTGCCAAACCTCCATCCTGGATGGATGGTGTTAATATATAGCCCAAGGAAAACCATATTGTATCTTTTTATTGGTTCTTGAAATGGCTTCATCCTTTACTAACCAAGCCTCATTTTCTCAGAGTCAGTGCATGTTCTAACTGTGGAACAGTTTTATGCTTTACTGCCTTGGCAATCAATGTGACATGCCAAACAAGATTGCTTTCTCTGGCCTGGAAATAGGCAGGTCATCTTTAAAAGTTTGCTCCTCCTCCAATGGGCATCAACCTGACGTTTCCAGCCATTTACTTGGGTCTCTTGGGAGCTCTTATCATCCAGACAATGGGTTCCCTTCTTGGAAATGGTCCAAGACACACAGTCAGTTTCTCAATTAGCTATGCTAATGGAGGGAAGCAGTGGTGCAGATAATCCAAAATAGCAGACCGTCTGAAAATCACTTTTATCAGCTTTGGAACAAATGCAATGACGCCGTGCATATAAGTGTGTATGCGTGAGTGTGTTCCCAGCAGCATCGCATTTTCTGTGGATTGTCTGCACTTTCTATGTAGCAGAGTTTGCATTCTCTGAGATAACATCATTTGAAAGTGGGAGTAAGCCTCCCACCGTAACTTGAGTAACAGACTGGAGAAACAGGTGCTCCCTAAGTAATCTGCAGAGGTGACGAAGGGGGCCATGGACCTCTGTTTCAGTAGTTTTGTGGGTACCACCAGACTTATTCTTCCCACATGGGCGTCTGCTGTGCCCCGCATGACCTTGGTGTGGGGGCTGTATGCACTACCAGCCCCAGATGCTAGGGAGCTCCTCACAGCTACTCCCTCTACAGGCTGCAGTCACCCCTGCCTGGTGGCCACACTGCATTTTGTTTCCCTCTTCAGCGCCGAAATGCTACCTGGGAAGTGGAGACTATCAGATGTTCCTGCAGAACAAGCATCCTACCGCCCCAACCTTTCTTGGAAATTGATTACAAGTTCTTAAGGGTTGACTTGAAAGGAACCACATGGTGGGAAGTGGTTTTTAAACCTTATTGAACATAACACTCACCCAAGGAACTTGTTTTAATTGCATGTGTGTGAGCTTTACTCACAAAAATTCTAGTTCAGATGCCTGGGGTGGGTCCTTCAGTTTGCATTGTTGTCAAGCACATCACCCTTGGAGAGAATCCCCCCAGAGAATCTCTGCTTACAGAATCATCTGACTCAGCTTCTGATCTGACACTGGGCGGTAGCTTGAGTGAAGATGAACATCAGCCTTTTCAGGCTCTTTTCCTTCACAAACCATTATGTTCTGGTCCAAACTCGACTTAACAGTGGACCAGAAGGGACCATTGATTTGGGGTGGGACAACCCAGTGAGCTGGAAAGTGTCCAGACACTTGGGTCAGTGCATCTTCTTCCTAGCCTGTCCGTGTCCTGAAATGCACAGCCAGCCCATAAGCCACAGAGCCTTCTTAAATGATGCAGTTATAATAGCTGCTGTTTATCGGGTACTTATGAGTTAGCCAGCATTATTGTTAATGTTCCACATGAATTTCCTCATTGAATTCACTTAATCCTAAGAGGTGTTATTCTCATTTTGGGAGGACCCGTGGAGAAGCTATCTCTTTGTAGAGCCAAATTTAAAATACAAGAAAAACAAACAAACAAACCCAGCATGTTTGAGATTCTTGAAGGAAAGACAGCATGTAAATCAACTAATTATCATTAGCATTCATAACTATATCCTTGGAGGCAAGAGGGGAAAAAGTATGATTTTTTGTAGCTTTCTAAGAGATGGTTAGTACTAGAGCAATTAGCAAACTAATTGGCCAGCTGAAATGGTTTTCTGTGATCTTCCTGATCGATGCCCACTGGCCTAGCCTCCTTGTGAGATATAAGGGTTAGGTCAATTCAATAGCTGTGACCAGCCCCCAAAAATGTAGTTGTCACGCTGGACACTTTCTCACGTTTCAAAGATCAAGGCGGACAAAGTAATAGGTCCAATTGTTTATTTGATCATCAGCTTTCTAAATAAGCAGCAGAATGCGTAGTCACATAAAGGACCGTACTGCAAGTATTATCAGTCTCAAGGCAGAATCAAGCAGGGTATAGTGGAGAAGCAGGACGTGAAATAAGGTACAGGGGCAACAAGAAGAGAAAGCTGTTGACATGGAGCCCTAAAGACAGGGGAAAGTTCTTAACAAGATGCGAATCCCATTTGGGAAAGCTCTCCAACTCGGTAATTAAAGTCTATCCAGGAATGGAGAGCTGGCAAAGTATAAAAGATCAATAGGTTAAATACTTTATGTTGTTTAATCAGATACTTAACACAAATCAAATATTACCTTATTGAGGTTATGAGGCTAAATGAGGGCACCGTGGTGGTGAACATTCATTACTGAGATGCCAGTGGATCATGAAAATAGCCAGATTCATCCCTTAGTCACCTCCAGCCCTGAGATGAGAAATTAGACCAGAAAACCTGTGCAGGACTAAAGCAGCCTCTGTGCTTTTTTCTATAGGAGTAGCTACGGAAGTTGGGGTTGTGAGTTTCCTTAGATAATTAAAGGTACCAAGTCCTGAAATGTATAAAAAGGCGTGAAAATCTCCTTGAAGCTGGATATACATGTGCTAGTCACTCAATCGTGTCCAACTCTTTGCAACCTCATAAACTGTAGCCCATCAGACTTCCTATCCACGGAATTCTCTAGGCAAGAATACTGGAGTAGGTTGCCATTTCCTACTCCAGGGGATCTTTCCCACCCAGGGATCAAACCCATTGTAGGCAGATTCTTTACCATCTGAGCCACCAGGGAAGCCCTACTGATGTGCAACAGTGAGGCAGACCTCTACAATATTCAGGACCAGAGAAAGGTCCCTCTTTCTTGTAAGATAGAGCCTTCTCATTCCCTCCATCATCATGAAGGACAAGGCAGCGTTAGGGTATGAAGCTGCCAGTCTGGGAACACTTCTCTGAGAAGGGCTCTCATGGGGTAAGGGGTCAGCTAGCCGCCTCCGGGAGTGGGAGAGCTGTGACTGAGGCACAGAGGAGCCGAGCGATCCTCAGGCTTTGCCGCTGCAGATCTTGTTAAGTTCCTGGGCATCCAGTGCGGAAAGCTTTGTCAGCTGATCATTACTTGTACTCTGCCAACTTTTCGGGCCTTGATCTAGTCAAATTCTGTCTTGTCTTTTTCTAGTAGATAGAGGTAAAGCCAGAATGGAATTTTACTGGAAACTTAAGAGGAAGCAAAAGGGAAAGGAGCAGTAGAATTAAGGATGTATCACCACGACTAAACATATGGTTCTGCATCCATACAGTCAGACAGCACGGGTCCACCTGACCCCATCTGCAGAAATCCCTACTGGTTCCCACTGCCTCCCAGAGCCCACGCAGAGCCCCCTCCGGAGAGGAGACAGACAGTCCCTGTCTTATTGTCTCTCTCCCCTCACTCCACCTCACCTCCACCCTACTGCAGGCCCTGGGTTTCCACAATTCCTGGGCCCACTCTGGGTGAGAAAAGGGAAAAGATTCTGCCCTTTCTCTTCCAAAGAACACATCCTTAGGCACTGGTTCCACCAGCTCTCACCTGGCAAATCTGTGGCCTGTCCTCCCTGGAGGCTTTTCCCAATCGCTTCTCTCTGGGTTGGTTTGCTTGGTTCACCGAAACATGTTCACGAGCAGGATATGAGGGTGGACTCTACTTTTATGGACACAACCAACACTTCTCTCATATTCTAAGCCAGCAGTTTTCTAACAGATCCCCTCAGAGCCTTGGATACCAAGAAAGTCCAAACTGCTTGTGCAGTGAGAGGGCTGAGCAAGAAGGACCCAGGACCCAGCCACCACTTGGCACCTACCACCTAATACCTTACCGATAGCAATTTTCTGTGTGGAGATTCCATATAAAACTTCATCTGAAAAGAAATCTACTACTTAAAAAAAAAAAAAAAAAAAACAATTGAAGCCATTATTCCAAGTTTTCTAGACTCCCAGTGGTAGCTCATTTTATTCTATTTCCTTCCCAGAAGATAACAAAACCGTCCTCATGATGACTAGCAATTGTTGAAGACTGGTCAAGAGCCAAGGCTTTTCAATGTGCTGCCTGAAATAAACCTTCCTTCTAAGGAAGAATATTCATCCTGCACATGAAGAAGCATAAAGATGATGGTGAGAAACCGACCCAAAGCCCTCCCACATAGGAAAATCAGAAGCAACAAGCATCTCTCCAAACGCTGCCTTCCCAACCTCACTCACCAAACATCGCTCCCATGACCACCTCCTATTTCTGGCTCCAGGGCGGGCTTCGGTTTTTGACTCCTTGGCCGAGCACAGATAACTGACTGCCTAGACTCCAGGGTGCCCCGCAGGGACTTCCCAGCTCAGGTTCTCATCTCTGCCCACCTCCAGGGGTTTCTAATTAGCTTCCAGCACCTCCTGTCACACTTCCCTGGGCCCCACTCACCTTTTAAAGTCACCTGTTATGACAATACCTTGATCAGTAACAAAGTGTTAGGAACAAGAAGAACAAGGGAAAGTTAGTTTTGGCCTCAAAAGCCAGACGAGAGCTAGTGTTTGCTGTTCCTGTACTGTGGTCCCCCCCATCTTAGGGGGTGGGTGGGTTTTCCATGCTGTTATAACCCCCCAGGACCTGCGCCCAGACAGGAAATCAGGCCACCGGGACTTTCCCCTTCATTCTCTGCCCTCTGAGACAGCTGGAACACGGCCTTCATACAGCTCTCCTGCAGCCTGGCACCCCAGCTCCGGAGATGACAAGTGTGTGCTGTGAAAATTGTGCTTCCTCTCTCTTCTCAAAGTGGCTTCCAGTCCCCAGAGGGAGAGCACAGTAGCTCCCTTCCCTGGTTAAGAAGGGAAGCAACGCAACGGCAGGAGGGAGAGCTTTTGAGTTGACAAGTGAAGTGGTTTTTAACCTTCCAGATTCAGTTGTTTGCGGAGGGGAGAGAGAGGGTGAAGGAGAAAAGAGGCAGGTGCAATTGCTTCAGCAAGTCAGACTTTTCAGAGAAACAAAGAAAGCATTTGTCAGAGCAGAGCTGTGCGAACCCACCGAGAATTCAGGCAGTTAGCACCTTGGCAAGCCCCTGCCTTTGCAAGCTGTGACCTAATTTCAAGAGATCCCACTTAAACAGTCCTCTGGATAAAAACAGGCATAGTGAAACCTCTCCTGGATGAGGCTCTGACATCAGGAATAATTATCCTGACTCCAGTGACTAATTCCCTTTCTTACCCCTTCCCGCTAGCCCAACCCTTCCCCCTTCTCTCTGCTTTTCACAAATCTTTGGCAGAGCTGCCAGATCACATGCCCCCAACACAAAAGACAGACTTGTTCCACCATCACACATCTACTGTGGGTGACACCTGTGTTTACTTCAGCCTTGGCCAGCCAGTGAGCTAGAGATGTCTCTCAACCTGTTCTTCCATCCTGATTACTATCTGGCAGGTTGAGCTGTCTTTTTAAAGCCAGGAAAGGCCAAGGAGTTACCTCTGGAATGAGTGCGGGCCCTCCGCAGATTCCTGGCCTACTACCTAATAGGTTGCTGTTGTTCAGTCACTGCATCATGTCTGACTCTGCCTCCCTATGAAGGCAGTGCTCCAGGCTTCCCTGTCCTTCACTATCTCCCAGAGTTTGCGCAAACTCATGTCCATTGAGTCAATGATGCCATCCAACCATCTCATCCTCTGTTGTCCCCTCCTCCTCCTCCTGCCCTCAATCTTTCCCAGCATCAGGGTCTTTTCCAGTGAGTCGGCTCTTCCCATCAGGTAGCCAAATTCAACTTCAGCATCTAATAGGTTGCTAATATAATTTAGGGAGTGGAGACAAGGCTTTAGAGAAGCAAATCCTTAAGATATTCACAGTTTAAAATAAAATTGAAAAGCAATGAGGCAGTGTGAATGTGAAAGGTTGTAGAGATTCAGGAGCCCAAGTTTCCACTGAGTCCAAGCATCTGTATTCTCAGGGGCTCAGACCTCCCATGGTATCAGGTTGGAGAGGTCTGCAGCTGGAGAGGTCTGGAGCAATGAGGTACAAGCTCAATGCCCCCTCCAGACAGATATGGTCTTTTCTGATCATTACTTTCTAAGGTGTGGTGAGAAGTGAGGGAGAGCATCCATGTGAAGCAAGGGAGCTTCCTAGATTACACATGCCCATCTTCATCTTTGAGTTAACAATAGGAAACTCTCCTTGGAGGTCTTCTGAGAATAACAAGCCTGGCTTCATATTTGGTATTTTAGAGGCACATGTTTAGGGGTAGGGGGAAAGGACACAGTATTTACTTAAAGTTCTTTTCAGTTTAAGTATCCTTGATCCATCTTCTTGGGATTGATTCATTTTGCTGGTGAAATGGAAGAAATCCTAGGTGCTAAGGAGAAAATTTACCTTTCTAGCTTCTAGAAGGCTCAGTGGTTTAAAAAAAAAAAAAAAGAATCTGCCTTCTAATGCACAGAGGAGATTGGTAGGGGGAAAGGACACAGTATTTACTTAAAGTTCTTTTCAGTTTAAGTATCCTTGATCCATCTTCTTGGGATTGATTCATTTTGCTGGTGAAATGGAAGAAATCCTAGGTGCTAAGGAGAAAATTTACCTTTCTAGCTTCTAGAAGGCTCAGTGGTTTAAAAAAAAAAAAAAAGAATCTGTCTTCTAATGCACAGAGGAGATGAAGGTTCGATCTCTGGATCAGGAAGATCCCCTGGAGGAAGAGATGGCAACCCACTCCGGTATTCTTGCCTGGAGAATTCCATAGACAGAGGAGCCTGGTGGGCTACAGTCCACAGAGTTACAAAGAGTTGGACACGACTGAAGCAACTTAGCATACTCACAAGAACACAATGTTAAAATGAGTATCCCTGTAGAGAAGGGCCCCCCAGTGCCCTTGCATCTTCCACCCCAGGTATCCTAACCATGAGCCCTCACCCATCAGCCTAATGAAACTGAATGCAGAGTTTTGTTGCCAAAACTGAAGCAATGCAGTCTCTCCAAGTCAAAGAGATTCTCAAAGTAGAAATTAACACTTCCAGGCTTCCCTTGGAACCTGAGGCCTGGAGAAGGGAGATTCAAGGACACTAAATTCTAAAACTGAGGATTGCGGCCATACTGTGACTGAGGCTGGGATGAGTGCCACCGTGAGCCTGATGTGCAGAGAACAGTAGGCAAGGAGAAGACTCAGCGGTGTTCCCAAGGTGGTTCTTTCCAGGAAGAAACTGGGGGACCTCCCATGACTCCAAATCTTCATATTGTTATTTGCGTGGTTTTTTTTTTTTTTTTGGAGGGGCTGTGGTGGGTCTTGCTGGGAGCGGGCTTTCTCCAGCTCTGGTAAGCGGGGCTACCCTTTAGTGGCAATACATGGGCTTCTCATTGCAGCAGCTTCCCTAGTTTCAGAGCACAGGTTCTAGAGCATGTGAGCTTCAGTAGTTGCAACACAAGGGCTCAGTACTTATAGGACATGGGCTGTAGAGCGGAGGCTCAGTAGTTTGGGTAGTTGCTCCAGGACATGTGGAATCTTCCCAGACCAGGGATTGAACCGGTGTCCTTGTATTGCAAGGCAGATCCTCAACCACTGAATCAGCAGGGAAGCCCGCATGGTATCTTTTCCATCACCCTTTATGATGTGACTGAGTATGGCTAGAATAGAAGGGAGATGCTGTTTTCCATCTGGCAGTACAACAGACGGGAGCAACGTCAACAGCCTCCTGTGTCTTCCTCCTTCCCATCCCAGGTCTCAATGTGCTCCCCTGTGTACTTCTGGGAACCTGCAGGATCGGCCGTGTTCTTGCTACACCTTGTCCGACTTCTCCCACTAGGTACACGGGCTCTGCTCCTTGCCCTAGCCTGCAGTGTGTCACCCTGAATGCTGCCTGGACAGAGCTGGGCCTACCTGTCCAGGTGAGCTGGAACGGAACTCAGAGTGTGGTGCCCAGAGTTCAAGTTAGGATGTGCGCCCCTGGGAGTGCTTTGTGTGTTTTGCACTTGACGTCAGAGCAGTTCTGTATCATGTCCATTTGAATTTCATGACCACCCTGTGATGTATCATTATCTACAACTTACAGCAAAGAACTGAGGCCCTAGAGAGTGACTCTTCCCAAGGTCAAATTCCTAGTTACTCACTGAGACCTGGAGCCTGGCTTCCTCACTGAGTCCAGCTGGTATGCCTTCTGCCATCCCATCCCTGCCCATCCTACATACGCAGTTTACATCTATTTCCTCTAAGGACCACGCCAGGCCCCAGTGCTGTCTCCTTCATTTGACTGTGGAAAGCTCACTGTCTGCGTCTCAGTTGCCTGGTTATTCAATCACTCTCTTATTTACTTAACTTTTCAGGTGTGTACACGTATTCTTCCAAGAAAATTATAAACAAGGTGTCTGGCATACACTTTATTATACCTGCTCCCTCTCCCCCATCCCCACCACCCCCCCAACAAAACCCAATTAAGAGTGTAGGAGACATTTAACAAATACTGACTGCTGAATGCATGAATGAATGACTTTTTTAATCAAATATAAATTAAACCGGTGTCTCATCCAAAGCAGAACTTCTTGCGTTAACCCCTGTGGAGCTGTTTCTAATGGCAGTAGGAGGTGGGTGAGCTGGCTGGCTCTTTTGTCACTGGTCCATGGAGGGGAACCCGGGGAGGGAAATCTGAAGGCCTCTGACCTGGTGGCTTGCCTATAGAATGAAAATTTGGTATTAAGATTTCAAAAAAGAATAACTCTTCCAAGTCCCCCATTTGGGATGGTAATAATAGTAGTGGCATTAATGAGGTTTTAATAACCCTGGTATTTTGCATACAGTGGGGAACCCAGGAGACTGTGGATCACAGAGTGATGAAGTGCAGGGCTTCAGAATCAGACATCCCCAGGGTCCCAGCCTTGCTGCTTACTGGTTGAATGGATGACTTTGGGCAGGTTCTGTGACCTCCTGTCCAAAATCCCCTGACCTGTGAAGTGGAGATAATAATAGTATCTACTCTATAGGGACTATGATGAACATGAAATGATACAGTGTATATAAAGTGCCAGCCACACTGCCTAACACTTAGAATCTGCCCACGGCACAGTAACTACTGTCCCTCAGTCAGGTTAGTCCAGGCTCCTTACTACCCAAGCTCATTGGCCACATGGGATCCTGTGTGCATGCTTGGTCCTTCAGTCATGTCTGACTCTTTAGGACCCCATGGACTGTAGCCTGCCAGGCTCCTCTGTCTATGGGATTCTCCAGGCTAGACTACTGGAGTGGGTTGCCATTTCCTTCTCCAGGGGATCTTCTTGACCCAGGGATCGAACTCACCTCTGCATCTCCTATAGTGGCATGTGGATTCTTTACCACTGAGCCATCTGGGAAGCTCCAAATGGGACAAATTCCATATAAAAAGTAAATAAGTAAAACCAGAAAACAAAGCTAAAGATCCTGGTCCCCAATCCAGAGAAGCCCATCCTTCCATTCTGAGCCACTAAATCCCAGTTTGCCAGTGACCCCCCAGAAACACGAGTTCTTCTTAAAGGAATTCTCCAGACAGGTCAAGGACCATGCGCGCCCACTCCCTTCTGGCCCAGAGTTAACAAGACCTTGCCTTTTCATCTTTTCCCCTTCACTTAGAACAAGATCAAACTCCTTCTCTTGCCTCCTTCTCTAGTTGGCATAATGACTTCCTCCACCTTGTCTTAAATATCTGAATTCAAAAATGTTAATTAGGGACTTCCCTCGACTTTATGGAGGTGTCATGATTAGACCTGTTATTACCACCCCAAATGGGAAAATTGAACATCGACTGCTTTATGAACCCTTTATCACAATTAATACTGTCTCCAAAGCTTACCATTTATTGGGTGCTCTGGTATAATCATTCCTTATATGTGTTTCAAGACCTTGTACAAGTACAAATAATTTAAACTAATTAGCTTATTATAAAAAAGGAATGAAAACAAATGGCACATGAATGAATTGTGAGATTTCATATGGAATTAATATCTCCCTAATACCCGCAAATTTGGTAAATTCATTATGCATGTATAATCAAACCTGATGAATCCCCTAGATAATTCAGAAGTAATTATGCATGAGCTGCTGCCACTTATTTTAAAGTGCTACCAAATAAGAGATTTATCCTCAAGATCCAGTTAGGCTCCGGGATAACTAGCACTAACCGGACACGTCCTGTCAAAAATCAGCTATTAAAAAGTGCACTGGCTTTGCATCCCCAGCTGCCTGCACTGACATCTGTAAAAAGCAGCCTCGAGCTTCAGAAACATGGAGTTGTTTTCACTGGGGTTTGTTTGTGAGATTTGGGGTGATGGAGAAGGTTGCTCAGTTGGACAGCCACCAAGGCCGCTAGAAACACTGCACATCCTATATGATCACCAGTTCCCAAGAGCCAGTCTTCATCTAGTTGAGGAGCCTTACAGCAAAGACCCATTCTCTGCTTTCCACACTGTAGTTATTTTCCCTCCCAGTACATCAGTTCAGTTCAGTCACTCAGTCATGTCCAACATTTTGCAGCCCATGGACTGCAGCATGCCAGGCTTCCCTGTCTTTCACCATCTCCCAGAGCTTGCTCAAACTCATATCCACTGAGTCAGTGATGCCATTCAATCATCTCATCCTCTATCATCCCCTTCTCCTTCTGCCTTCAATCTTTCCCACCGTCAGGGTCTTTTCCAGTGAATCAGTTCTTCCCATAAGATGGCCAAAGTATTGGAGCTTCAGCTTCAGCATCAGTCCTTCCAATGAATATCCAAGACTGATTTCCTTTAGGATTGACTGGTTGGATCTCCTTGCAGTCCAAGGGACTCTCAATACCACAGTTCAAAAGCATCAATTCATTGGTGCTCAGCTTTCTTTATGGTCCAACTCTCACATCCATACATGACTATCGGAAAAACCATAGCTTTGAATAGACAGACCTTTGTCAGCAAAGTAATGTCTCTGCTTTTTAATCAGTTCAGTTCAGTCACTCAGTCATGTCCAACTCTTTGTGACCCCATGAATTGCAGCACGCCAGGCCTTCCTGTCCATCACCAACTCCCAGAGTTCACTCAGACTCATGTTCATCGAGTCCGTGATGCCATCCAGCCATCTCATTCTCTGTCATCCCCTTTTCCTCCTACCCCCAATCCTTCCCAGCCTCAGAGTCTTTTCCAATGAGTCACTCTTCGCATGAGGTAGCCAAAGTACTGGAGTTTCAGCTTTAGCATCGGTCCTTCCAAAGAAATCCCAGGGTTGATCTCCTTCAGAATGGACTGGTTGGATCTCCTTGTAGTCCAAGTGACTCTCAGAAGTCTTCTCCAACACCACAGTTCAAAAGCATCAGTTCTTCGGTGCTCAGCTTTCTTCACAGTCCAAGTCTCACACCCATACATGACCACAGGAAAAACCATAGCCTTGACTAGATGGGCCTTTGCTGGCAAAGTAATGTCTTTGCTTTTGAATATGCTATCTAGGTTGGCAATAACTTTCCTTCCAAGGAGTAAGCATCTTTTAATTTCATTGCTGCAGTCACAATCTGCAGTGATTTTGGAACCCCAAAAAATAAATTCTGACACAGTTTCCCCATCTATTTGCCATGAAGTGATGAGACCAGATGCCATGATCTTCATTTACTGAATGTTGAGCTTTAAGCCAACTTTTTCACTCTCCTCTTTCACTTTCATCAACAGGCTTTTTATTTCCTCTTCACTTTCTGCCATAAGGGTGGTGTCATCTGCATATCTGAGGTTATTGATATTTCTCCCAGCAATTTTGATTCGTTTGTGCTTCTTCCAGCCCAGCATTTCTCATGATGTACTCTGCATAGATGTTAAATAAGCAGGGTGACAATATACAGCCTTGACGTAGTCCTTTTCCTATTTGGAACCAGTCTGTTGTTCCATGTCCAGTTCTAACTGCTGCTTCCTGATCTGCATATAGGTTTCTCAAGAGACAGGTTAGGTGGTCTGGTATTCCCCTCTCTTTCAGAATTTTCCACAGTTGATTGTGATCCACACAGTCAAAGGCTTTGGCATAGTCAATAAAGCAGAAATAGATGTTTTTCTGGAACTCTCTTGCTTTTTCCATGATCCAACGAATGTTGGCAAGTTGATCTCTGGTTCCTCTGCCTTTTCTAAAACCAACTTGAACATCAGGAAGTTCACGGTTCATGTATTGCTGTAGCCTGGCTTGGAGATTTTTGAGCATTACTTTACTAGCGTATGAGATGAGTGCAATTGTGTGGTAGTTTCAGCATTCTTTGGCATTGCCTTTCTTTGGAATTGGAATGAAAACTGACCTTTTCCAGTCCTGTGGCCACTGCTGAGTTTTCCAAATTTGCTGGCATGTTGAGTGCAGCACTTTCACAGCATCATCTTTCAGCATTTGAAATAGCTTAACTGGAATTCCACCACCTCCACTAGCTTTGTTCATAGTGATGCTTTCTAAGGCCCACTTGACTTCACATTCCAGGATGTCTGGCTCTAGGTGAGTGATCACACCATCGTGATTATCTTGGTCGTGAAGATCTTTTTTGTACAGTTCTTCTGTGTATTCTTGCCACCTCTTCTTAATATCTTCTGCTTCTGTTAGATCCATACCATTTCTGTCCTTGATCAAGCCCATCTTTGCATGAAATGTGTCCTTGGTATCTCTAATTTTCTTGAAGAGATCTCTAGTCTTTCCCATTCTGTTCTTTTCCTCTATTTCTTTGCATTGATCTCTGAGGAAAGCTTTCTTATATCTTCTTGCTATTCTCTGGAACACTGCATTCAGATGCTCATATCTTTCCTTTTCTCCTTTGCTTTCCACTTCTCTTCTTTTCACAGCTATTTGTAAGGCCTCCTCAGACAGCCATTTTGGTTTTTTGCATTTCTTTTCCATGGGGATGGTCTTGATCCCTGTCTCCTATACAATGTCATGAACCTCAGTCCATAGTTCATCAGGCATTTTATCTATCAGATCTAGTTCCTTAAATCTATTTCTCACTTCCACTGTATAATCATAAGGGATTTGATTTAGGTCATACTTGAATGATCTAGTGGTTTTCCCTACTTTCTTCAATTTAAATCTGAATTTGGTAATAAGGAGTTCATGATCTGAGCCGCAGTCAGCTCCCAGTCTTGCTTTTGTTGACTTATAGAGCTTCTCCATCTTTGGCTGCAAAGACTATAATCAATCTGATTTCAGTGTTGACCATCTGGTGATGTCCATGTGTAGAGTCTTCTCTTGTGTTGTTCGAAGAAGGTGTTTGCTATGATCAGTGTGTTCTCTTGGCAAAACTCTATTAGCCTTTGCCCTGCTTTTTAATACCTGTACTTAAATCTGGACCCTGTAGTTAAGTCCAGGCCCTGATTTTAGCAGGTTCATTCAACCAGGCAAAATGAAATGTTCTACCCTTGGAACTATTGCTACTTGTTATTTATTTGCAAACTTCTTAAAATATCACTCCTTATTTTTAGACACAGCTCCTGTTTGAACATATGTTTCTTAAAAGACTGTGATAGTGCTCATTATTACATATGTTCATTACATGTATATTCATATGTATATACATATAGGTAATAAATACTTATTAAATATCTCTATGCTACATCAATAAGGAAAAGAGACAAATAGCCAAGCCTTCACAGATTTGATATTCTAGTGCGGGAGACATAAAATAAACAAATAAGTAAGATAAATAATATGTCAGGTGGTGATAAGCACTCTCGAGAAAAATAAGGCCAGAAAGGAATGTGGAGAAAAGGATATCGTACAGGAGTGGGGTGCAAATTTTATATATTTTTTTATTTTTTGGACAACATTGTCCAGCACATGGGATCTTAGTTCCTCAACCAGGGCTCAAACCTGCACCCCCTGCATTAGAAGCGCAGAGTCTTAACCCCTGGACTGCCAGGGAAGTCCCACAGATCTTATATAAGGTGGTCAGTCTCTGAGAAGGTGACGGCTAAGCAATGTCCCGGAGGAAGTGAAGGATTGAACCAAGTGGGTCACGTGAGGGCAGAGCATCTCAGGCAAAGAGAACAGCAAGTGCAAAGGCCCTGAGGCAGGAGCATGTCTCATGTGCACGGGGGAACAGCAAGGAGACCAGGGTGAGTGGAGCAGAGCCAGCCAGAGGATGAGGAGGGATGAAGTCAAAGAGGGAGCAAGGCGGCAAGACCAGGAAGGATGCTGCTGTCAATCTTGACAGGGATTTCGGGTTTTATTCTGAGATAATTAGGGATGGAGAAAGGATACCATCTGACTTCAGGTTTAAAAGCATCACCCAGACAGCACCGTTGAGAAGAAATTGTGAAGCAGCAAAAACAGAAGCAGCAGGGAGACCTGTTAGGAGGCTCTGGCAAGAAGCGAGGTGCAGGCTCTTCCTAACTGGGCCCAGGGGGGTAACGGTGAGGGATGAGAAACATCAGACCCTGAACTCAAACACTGTGAAGGAAGAGCCAATGAGACTTGCTGGCAGATTGGGTTGTTTTGTGAGCTTTTCAGCTCCCAGAGGCGAACCTTATACCTCAAAGGTGCATGATATTTGCTGAATGAGTAGCTAAACACATTCTTAAAATATTTGATAATAATTCATTATTTGTTATTTATAATTAATTATAATTTAGACCTCAATCAGGACATTTGGGGTTGAATTTGATTTGATTAGAGGATAAACAGCACCTGTCGTATGACTCAGTTTCTCCCCCAGGGCTGAGTTGCCCGGGAGTTGCCTTACCTAGTAGAAACTCATTAAACATTTGTTAAATAAATGAATACGTTAATTAAAAGAGGTGTGCAGACCCTGGGACCTTGTTGCTCCTTGACTTCCAACTGAAATGCTAGCCAACAGGCCCCGGGTCTATAGACTCTTTCTATGGCCCCAGTTAGAGATGCATGAGTTAGGTCTGGGTTTCATAACTATTGCAAAATGGTGCCAAGTTAGAGTATGCGTGTGTGTGTGTACGCTCAGTCATGTCCAACTCTTTCTGACTCCATGGACTGTGTAGCCCACTGGGATTCTCTGTCCTTGGGATTTTCCAAGGACAATACTGGAGTGGGTTGCCATTTCCTTCTCCAGGGGCTCTTCCCGACCCAGGAATCGAAACTGCATCTCTTGCACCCTCTGAATTGGCAGGAAGGTTCTTTAGCAGCGGAGCCACCAGGGAAGCCCAAAGTGCCCAGAAAAGTGCCTAAAATGACCATCTAGCTTCCTGTTTGTCGGTGGTGGGAAACAAGAAATCCTTTCTGAGCGCCTAAATGTCATCATCGTTACTAAATTGCTGTAGGAATAAAAATTCTGTTTATACCATTGAGGATCATTAAACCCTCTTCTGAATCTGATGCCAAAATTGAAATAATTGGCCCGTTGATGGTAGAACATGGAATTGAACTATATCCGCTTGTAGGGGAAAGTGTTGCTTCAACATGACAAATGGAATGGGAACTTGGGTAGGTTAGATGGGTTTGGTTGGCAGAGGTTTGCTGTGTGGCAGTTACAACTGACACCCCAGATCATGATTAAAAATGCTTAGAGCACAAATTTAGAGTTACAGGGAAATAAATGGATTTTGCAATTAAACTCGAGTTTTGAATCCATTGGCTTTTCCAAGGCATGGTTAAATTCTGGTTCAGGAGGTCAAGTGCAGATTAGGCATGCTGATACTCAGTGCAGGGAAGGTACCAAACAAGAAAAAATAAATAAGGATAATAACAGATTGAGCTACAGTCCGAGAACAAAGGTGCGTTTTAAATGAAAATCATACTCACTGATGCCGAAGCACAGAACAGACCAATTCAGTGCTGACTCTAAAGAGAGACCCACTGGGCGCTCATATCTTAACCTGCAGATGCTAATACTGACCTGTGGGGGGTGGGGCAGGTTAATTAGCTGCTGGTTGTAAAGCATTATTGCTTTGCTGAGTATTATTATTTTAATAAAGGAGGCTCATGAAAACGTCTCTGGTGGTAACTCATGAAGAATCATTTTGAGGACAAG
Organism: Madoqua kirkii; assembly: GCA_006408675.1. Lineage (NCBI taxonomy): Eukaryota > Metazoa > Chordata > Mammalia > Artiodactyla > Bovidae > Madoqua > Madoqua kirkii. Next base: position 36,957 of record SJYC01134066.1, on the reverse strand, counting down.
AGTACTCATACATCATTCTGAGTGCCGCCTATGTATTTGAGTATCAACAAAAAATTTACTGTTTAAACATAAATCTCTGGAAGAAGTTGAAGTTAATTAAAAAGGTTTAACAGCATATGCATTAGTATTAGCCCTGGCCCTCTTTAGCAAGGGAAGAAGGGAAGGAAATAAAACAAGGTGTGTGAGGAAGCAGTCGATGTAGGCATTTAATTAAATGTGGTCCAAAGCGCAGGCAGAGATACCACTTTATCTGCCATTCAGAGCCAGGAGAGAGAATGGGATGCAGGGAATGTTCCCTGAAGAGCGATTCCTGTTTTTAATTAACAAAGGCTTTGAGCGTCCTTCCTACATTTTTTGTCTTTTGAAACCTAGAATTTCACCTTGTGCCGTGATGCTTTCTGTTCAGATGTGGGAGGCCTCAGACCAAAACCTATAGCCCAGTTTGAGTACATATCCTGATTTATGCCCAGCTATTACTCACTGATCGGTTCATTTATGCCATGAATATTTGTAGAGTTTCTACTCTGTATGACCCATGGAGACTTTTAACTGCGGGCACTGCTGAGATGGCTGGTGTCTGCCCTCCAGTGGCTCCCAGTAGAGAGACTGGCATGCTCACTGACAGCACCACGTGGCTCACTCCGAGAGAGACGCACGTTCAGTGTTGGGGTCACAGATGAGGACCTGTGGGGTCCGCGTGAAACTGCGTGCTTCAGTTGGCCTTTGTTTTACTCCCACTGGTTAAGATCCTCAACTGAGATTGGTATTGCCTCCAGACTCATCTCCTGCCCCCAGCTCATCTCCAGCACAACCCCCCTCATTTGACCGTCATCTTGATTTTCCTAAAATACGGTCACTCCTTTCTCCGAAATCCCTAATAATTCACTTGGCCCAAAGTTCAAGCCCATATTCCTTAGCATGGCCATCACAGGCCACAGTAAAGCCTGCCCTATATCTTCAGTCTTATTTCCCCTAGGACTTGCCTCTCCTGTGTGACCTACTCTTTTCCACTTCAGCATTCATGCCGTTCCCTCTGTCTGAACTAGCTTTTATCTACACCTGTCGAAATCCTCCTTACCTTTCAAGATCATCTCAGAGGCAGTCCTTCCTAACTATTGATGAGCTCTCCTCTGTGTTAAGAAAAATAAACATTTTCTTTACTTATCATTCATTCAGTCAAGTAATATTTATTAAGCGTCTACTCAATGCAGAGAACTTTAATAAACATGTTTTATTTCATCCTTTCACTAATCCTGTGAGAGAGGTATCATTAATATTCTTGTTATTGAAATAAGAAAACCAAAGCTATGTGAGTTTCAATCTCCTGCGCAGTATCCCAGAGTTAGTAAGGGTGGAGCAGGTTTACAAACCTAATTCTAGTGCTCTTTACATCAGCCTAGAGTTACAAGGCCATTAACGCGCTCTGCCTTGCACTGGGTGGAAAGAAAGAAAATAGGAGAGATGGAGGGTTGCTCAAGTGCCTTTTCTACCCTCCTGGATTATAGGGATTTTGAGCTCAGGAATCATACTTGGTTCACCTTTGAATTTTTCACTTAGAGCCTTAGACAGAGGAGATTCTTGATGCGTGTTCACTTTGTTGAACCGGATGTACAGTTTGGAATTTTTCACATATAAAATCATAAACCTGGGAGGAGCATAAAGACCTTATATCGTCCATTCACCCCCGCTCAGGAAGACTCTTTCTGTGCTCCCTTCTGTCTCCCCACACCCCTCTGGCTCATTACTCACTGAAATTCCAATATGTCCATAACAACTCTCCTTTCCTGTTAGATGCTCTTGGCTTTTCTAGGCTTCTTGTTTGTGGCCTGTCTCCAGATGTTTGCTTGGAGACAGTGGTCACCCAAGGAAATGAGACTTGTTCTTCTTTTAAAACACACACACACATGTATTGCATTTTAGGGTGCGCTGGATTGTAGTTGTAGCGTGCGGGGTCTTTCACTGTGGTGCACAGGCTGAACTGCCCCACAGCTTATGAGATCTTAGTGCGAACGTAGGGTCTTAGTTCCCCGACCAGGGATCGAACCCCTGTCCCCTGCGTTGGAAGCTGAATCCTTCCACCTGGACTGCCAGGGAAGTCTGAGACCTGTTCCTTAATGAGAGCTTATTTGGAAAGAGCAGAGGAGGAGGAGGGAACAGCGAGGAGGACGGAGTTCACATCCTTGCGAGTCTAGCTTGGGCTTGGCCACGTGGCAGTGTGCTCTCACAGAGAGGCAATTTCATTCCCCTCCTGTTCCCAGTAGGAATCCAGAAACAAGCTCACTGTTATCTCCCAGGAATGCTTTGCCTCATGTGGGCACAGCCACAGTATTTACAGGGAAACTTGGCACAAACTGAGCCACTTACTGGTCTCGGAAGAGGGAACAGTGAGAACTAATCACCAACCCCAGCGAGGCCCACGCAGGGAAGGCTTTGAAACTGGAGCTAGAAGGCAGGGGAGCATTGTCAAAATCTGTTACTTGACATGCTAACGAGATGATGGGTGCTCCCTCTGTTCCCATGGGTTATGGGGGTCTACCCTTTCTAGGGGAGCGGTTCTGGCTCTCCAGAATCACCCAGCAGCTGCCCGCTGGGACCTGAGTTTCATCTGAAGCACCCCAGGATGTCTGCACACTTTACAGGGAGGCTCCTCCCCACTGACACCTGTATGATGCAAAGAGGACCCCTTCGGAGCTGCTGCTTGGAGCTGCAGAACTGCCACTCTGGTCCTAAGAAGGAGTGGAAGTCAGGCAGAAGCACATCCAGGCAGGGGCACCTGCAAGAAGGAGCTGAGGCTGAGTGAGCATCCTTCACATGGGGCTATGCACATGGATAGAAGTGGATGAGCAGGAGAGGCAGGGGACCCTACTGTGAAGGTGAAGGAGAAGAGGAGAAAACAGCAATGGGGAGAGATCTGTGACCCAGGGCAAAATGACAGAGGGGGAACCCAGGAATATTGTTTCTCAATGGCCTCTCTCATGAGCTGCTTCTCGCCCTGAGTTAGGCATCCCTAAGTGCAAACGTCCCTGTGGATCACCCTGAGATTTGGAAAAAGGCTTCTTCCCTGGTGACTCAGACAGTAAGGAGTCCACCTGCAGTGCAGGAGACCCAGGTTAGATCCCTGGGTCGAGAAGCTCCCCTGGAGAAGGGGTTGGCAGCCCACTTTAGTATTCTTGCCTGGAGAATTCCATGGACAGAGGAGCATGGTGGGCTACAGTCCATGGGGTCGCAAAGAGTCAGACACAACTGAGCGACTAACACTTTCACACTTGAACTCTTCCATGTGAAACAGCACCAAGTAATATGAGAGGTGTATCTTTAAGACCAAGTTGTGTGGCTCAGACTACGTGCAATGGGGTGTGTGACTCCTGGACCTCCCTAGCCACACTTCTCAGGTGCATGCAACCCAGAAGGAAAAGCTGACTTAATTCCAAGGCCAAATCCTTCCCTCAGATCTCAGCACGCAGGGTGTGCATCCAGCAGACTGAAATGCTTCTGATGTTCATAATCTGACCTGACAGTCTGTTTGCTCATTCCTGATGAGGCTGCCTTCCAACTCTGTGTGTGTGTGTGTGTGTGTGTGTGTGTGTGTGTGTGTGTATCTGTGTCTGTGTCTTTGTTTAGGGGAGTGGGCTGTCCCATCAGTCTTAACAGCCTTCTTTCCAAAACCAAAGTGGAACCCCAAAACCCCCTCCCTCCACTGTCCACGGCTGTTCTTCCAAGTGGCCCAAGCCAGTCACCGCCCTGCAAATACCAGAACTCTCAGGAACTGACCAGGAGCTGAAGGAAAGTGACGGGCTCAAAAAAGAATAATTATCATAGAGTGTCTATGCCTTATTTTTTAGCACAGTATGGGTGGGAAATAAAGGAGTAATGGCTTGGGAAGGTGGGAGACTAATTGTCTTCTCTGGGCACGTTCATTTCATATTCATTGTCATAGTGCTGATCGTAATGAAGTTACTTAGTATTCATGCAGATGTCACATCAAGTTCCTCCATAGATGTTTTACTGTAATTTAGCATAAGTTAATGGATATCTATATTAAAGTGTTCCCAATTAAGCAAGTGGCCTTTCTATTCTACAGGCCAGATTGGATTGGATAACCATGAAGTGTAAGCAAACTAAGCCTCCTCAGATCCCAGTTTCAGAGGTCAAACCTGAAATGAGTTTAGCTCCTTCTTGTGTCTATTTCACAGGAATCCTAGTGGCTCCAATATAACTTTGTAATTGACTGATCCAGACAGATGAGTTGGAAAGCGGGTGATTGATGGGCCCAATATATTTGAACAAAATCAACACCGGGGAGAATACTAATTGCACAAGTCAGGCCAGCCAGCAGCGCGGACGCAAGCACAGAGTCAGGATTAGCGGATCACATCTCCAGCCTGCAGAGCCCTGGGACTGGCCGGAACCGTCCTGGGATGCAATTGGTGGTTATTTAGCATCTGCCTTCTCAACTCTCCTGGATTAGAAGCTGCCACGTTAGAAATGGTTTATTGAGCTCTGTGGAGGTTACTTTTCAAGGCTTAAGGGATTGGGTTCCATTAAAAAAAATACACAAACAACTTGTAAATGAGGTCTGGTCAAGCAAAGGAACTTTTTTCCCCCTTTATGCTTGCCCAGAAGTAGAAAATTGAAAGAACCCAAAACTTTAAACAGAAATACAAATAGCTGCCTAGACCTTCACTGAAGATAAAACTGGTTCAGTCAATACACAAGGTCTCTTTTTTTTAAATGTTATCAAAAGGTCAGAGCCAGTGGCCTTTGAAGGCAAATCTCATCTGACAGAGGTGGCCCTCCAGAGCTTAAGTCTCCAGATCCATTAGCACTGAAGTGTGGGAGCCCAGCTAAGTCACAAGGAAGCCGTGGACTTTGGCAGCCCAGCTCAGGACTGAGAGACACCAATGGGACCCATGGAGATTCCTCACACATTACCTGAGAATCTTAGTTCATCCAACAACAAAACAAGGCATTAGGTGGCACTCTTCCAGGCCCTGGGGACACAGTGCTGAGCAAAACAGAGCTTACCTATTCTAGAAAAGGAGATGCGTAATAAGTCATATCCAGACACTATGCCTTTTATCATGGAGGGCTCTTGGAGATGCTTCAGTCATCACCTGGCTCTTCAAGACTGAGGTGCTTTAAAACAGCGGTCCCCTCACAGCAGCAGCCTTTCTCACCAAGGTTCCTACATTAAATGAATTTCAAGCCCTCAGCCTGGGCTTCCATTCACCAAGGCTGATCCATGACCAAGACTGCCTGCCAAATGACTGCAGTAATAAGAAGCTATATGAGCAGTGAGGGGAACTTTTAAAAAGAGAGAATTATCCATGGACCATGGGTCTATCCTCCCAGACCATCTATAGCAAGATGGCCATCCCTCATCTCAGTGCTCCTGCTTTGGGTTGAGAGTGCTCCCTATCCATATAGGAATGAATTCTGTTTGTGTAGACTCTGGAAGCTAGACCCAGCACAGAAGAGAGGACAACTCTCATACCTTTGAGCTTAGTTGAAAAGGAGGGTTGGTGAAACAGGTAGACTTTCTGGCTCTCCTAAGGAGAAAATCATCAACTTTAGTTAAACCCAGAGGATAGACAAGTAGGGTTTTCCAGCAATAGCAAATGGTGGATCAAAGGAGAAACATGGTGGAGCTTTGGATTCTTTAAGAACAAGGGAGGTGTTTCTATTTCCATCTCTCTGGCATGATTTAGGAAAATGCTGTCAAGAGGAGGTCACATGACCTAAGTGTTCTGAGTTCTCCGATTCCGAAGCAGCCTCAGTTACTGTTCCTGTGTGGAGCTCCCCATCCCTGGGATGTTAGAGTTCTCCCCAGACGTTGGAGCAGATGACAGTTTTTGAAGATTCTGGAGTTTACTAATCCTGGTACCACACGTGTGCTAACGCAAGGGAGTGCTGCAAAGCTCAGTTCTCCCCAGTCTTCCGTCTTTAATTCAAGTGCCCCCTTCTTCGCAGCAGCTGTACCTTTCTGCCCCTGGCTCGATGTCTCTCCTCAGGCTCCCACTGCACTCAGGCTGCATCACATTGTATAGTAATCTCGGGTTGCTTGCCAGTCTTCCCACCATCACCTGTGTATCCCCAAAGCCAGGCTAGGCTCGGTACCCTGCAGACATTCTGCAAGCTTTATTAAATGAATAACTGGATGGATGGATGGATGGATGGATGGATGGATGGATGGATGAGTAAGCAGATGAATGTGGGAATCACTGATCATTAGCTTCTGCTGAGGAGGTCTTTCTATGCATTTCTATCTCTTTATAAGTGCCCAACCTTGAAAGGGAGAGAAATAGGTCCCCATTTTCCAAGTAGTATTTTATCAGCCCAGACAGCACTAAACCATATTTTTATCAGGATTTAGACCTGATTCATTTTTTCCTTCTTTCCAGGACTAGGAATTGAAATAAACCTATAGGTGGAATTTGCAAGAGGACAAGCTAGCTAACTAAGTGTGCCTGCCGGGTCTGGGCAAGCAGATAGGCAGAGGCTTGGATAAGAGGCTGCAGAAGAAAGGAGGGGAGGCTGCCCAGAGTGATAAACAAGGAACATAGTATCTGTAGTGGGAATGTGAGGCCAGAGGCCCAAGGAGGGACAGACAGTGTTATAATTGCATCTGGAGCCTTTGCATTCAGAGCAAAAGAGAGGCAAAGTGAGAAGAGGATGGTTGCAACATGATTCATTAGTGCTGCGGCTGCTAATTACTAAAAATTTCCCAAGTACTCTGAAATCAGCCCAGATGGAAATGAAAACTCAGCACCCCGGAAATCAAAACTCAATATCCCAATGAGGAAGTTCTGTTCTCCACCCTGGAAAACATGTCCAGTTAAAAACTCCCCTTTAGTCTGGATCTAGGCTTTCCAGAGTATAATGAGGAAGCAGTGTAACACAGTGAGGGATGAAGAGCAGGGACTGAGTCACTTTGGAGCAGGGGGTTCCTCACCACCCTGCCCTCCTCCCCTCCCCTAAGCAGGCTTCGAAGCAGGAGGAATGAAGCAGAAGAAGGGAGGTAACGTGGTATACACTGAGCACAGACCCTTCTAGGTGCTTTCATATATTGTCTCTTTTTATCCCCCCATAATGCAACGAAATCGGGGTCACTCTCATTGTACCAAGAAGGACACAGACTCGATGACATTAAGCAGCTTCCCTAAGGTCACACCGTGAATGGTTAAACCAGGATTTAAATTCAAGCCCAGATGGTCTGGACTTCTTGTGTGGTGTCGAGCCTATCACCCCCCTTTGAGGAGGCACAGAGAGCTCTGCTCACCCAGCCATGACTGTGAACAGCCGCAGAACACGAGTCCCAGGCAGATACCGCGAGCTCTGGGAAGAGTGCACTGGAACACCGCAGACAAGGGTGCTGGGCCCAGGAGAGCAGCACGGGAGCCCAGAAGCCAACAGAGGGACCGGGAGGGGGTTGGGGGCAGCGGGCCAAGAGATCTAGGAGGTAGGAGGAGGGGCTGGCACCCGCCATTCTGTAATATGAGCCCAGCATTAAAGCCACATACCCCGTAGCTTCATACCCTGCTCCTGTCAGCGCCAATTCTAAGATCTAAGCATCACTGAGCCCTTAAGAGGACAAGTGCAGGAAGGGAGAAAGAGGAGGACGACTCATTTCTAGGCCCTCTGGTCCTATATGCCAGAGGCTACTTACATGACTCCTCATTGATCCTTCCAGCTCTCTGAAATTGTTCCCCCCTTCTCCCATCTGAAGCAAAGATAGTTAACTCAAGAACAAAACAACAGTAATTTTTGTTGAGTGCCAAGTGCATGCCATGCCTGTGTATAGCTGTGTATCCTGTATCCCATAATTTTACGGCCATCTGAGGATAGTGCAATTAGCATTTCTATTTCTACAGTTGAGAAAACTGAAATTTGAATTTTTTGTGATTTTCCTAAGATCACCAAAATAATAAGTGGCTCTTTTTTAGAAATCTGATTCTTTACTGATGAGGGAATGAGTGGTCCCAGCTGGGTGGAAATGGGGCGTGAGGAGGGCTGGATGAGGGGAGACTGACTCCCCAACACATTCCTACCAGGTGTACCCAGGGCCAAGCTAACCAAAGACATTTGCTTCCCTTTTGTACGTTTTTGAGAAGTAACGCCTTAAACCTTTGAGATCCAAGAATCAAGCCTTATTTCCCACGCAAAGTCCTCCCCACCTCTCCAGCCCAGGGGTCCTTCCCCTCAACTCCAGAGTTGTGCCGGCCCAGCCATTCTACCTGCTCTGTGAGCCATCATCCACTTCACCTTGACTAAGCCCAGTTGTGTCCCAAGCATTCACTCAGGGAGGCCAGCAACTAAGGTACTGTGACAAACATAGGCTTGATGAGAGGCTCCTGGCTCTGTCTGACCAGCTGCAAAATAGAGAAGAAAGAAGGCACCTTCCTCATTCAATTGTTGTGAAGATTAAATGGAATCATTCATGTCACGTGCTTATCACAGTATCTGGCACAAAGAACATGCTCAAGAGGGAGTGCCCACCACTCTCCCAGGGAAAGCCAAGTCAGATCCAAGCCACATACCTGTTGACAGAGCAGAACAGACAACTCATTTAGTCTTCATGCAAATCAGCCTTGTACACTGAATCACCCCAGAAATAGAGACTATTTTCCCTTCAAATGGACTAAAGAATCTGCCTGCAATGCAGGAGATCTGGGTTTGATCCCTGGGTCAGGAAGATCCCCTGGAGGAGGGCATGGCAACCCACTCCAGTATTCTTGCCTGGAGAATTTCATGGACAGTGGAGCCTAGTGGGCTACAATCTCTGGGGTCACAAAGAGTCAGACATGACTGAGCAACTGAGCACAGCACTTCCTTCATATGGGAGCTTTGAGGGAAGCTAAGCCAGATCACCAGACGAGCCCTCCAGAGCAAGAAGGAAGGGCTCCCCCATGGTCAGGTCTGATTCATGTGGAGCGGACTGTATTTCTGTCCACTGAAGAGGGCTGGAAATGCATCTGGACAGAGACACTCTGGCAAGAACGTGACTGAACATGTGAAATGAGGTCTCCATCGCAGTGGTCCCCAAGCTTTTAGCACCAAGGGCATTGCATCTATTGTGCACTCTATGGCTGTGATTATCACATCAGCTCCGCCTCAGATCCCAGGAGTCGGGGACCCCTGCTCCCTGGGATACATCCATCCTTCTGTCCTTTCCGTATCTACATGCATGTGTGCCAAGTCACTTCAGCCATGTCTGATTCTTTGTGACCCTACAGACTATAGTCCACCAGGCTCCTCTGTCCATGGGATTCTCTAGGCAAGGATACCAGAGTGTGTTGCCATGCCCTCCTCCAGAGGCTCTTCCCAACCCTGGGTTTGAACCAGCCTCTCCTGTGTCTCCTGCATTGCAGGCAGATTCTTTGCTGCTAAGCCACGAGGGAGGCCCCTTTCCATACATCTACACTGTAGATAAATTTTCAGCCTAAATAAATATTAATATATTGCTGGTACAAAAAGATGCCTTGATGAATGAAGAAAAAGAAAGACAAGAGTATTTACACTGAATTTTAACATTTAAAGAGTAATTTCTTAAAATATATATATTTAGACCCCAAGTGTCACAGGGAAAGAAGGACTGGTGAGGGCTTGTAAGTATATTCCTCATTCTGGCAGCCAATCTGCGGTTAAGGAGGAGAATAGAAAAGAGAGCGCATCCCTTAGGATGCTGGGAGCTGTCCAAGGTGCTGACAACAGCCCTCTGTATAATAGCCTGAGTGCCCAGAGCACCAGGAGGCAGCAGTGAGGGGCCCAGATAAGCAACATGTTTTTCCAGAACAGGCCAGCTGAGACAGAAGCTAGATTCAGAAAGAGTGAAAGGGGGTACAAGATGGGAAACACAGAGACTCCTACGCTCAGCAGGGTGCATCACCCCTGCCACAGCACAATAGCAACTGCCTTCCTGCATCGAGTGTGTGTCCAGACCAGCTCATACCTGTAGAGAAGAGGACAGCTGAGCTGTAGTGCACTGCCCCTGAGTGAACGTACCAGGGACTTGGAGGAAATGGAAGACAAGGGAGGGTACAGTGAACAGTGTGAGCAAGGGTTCAAACAGGTCCTTACAAGGGTTCCCACCAGGTTGGTCAAGGGAGCTTGGACATGCTGCTCACCCTTGCCTCCAGAGGCCCACAGCCCCTCACTGCCTTGCTCCTCTGCAGGTCTGCCTTGTAGGCAGAACAGAAAAGAAGCCGAACGAGAAGGGGGCTGGCTGCAGGGAGGGGGTGAGCGAGGAAGGAGCAGAGATGAGAAAGTAACTGCTCGGTGCTGAGAACGGGGAGAGGGGAGGGTGAGAAGGTAATCTATGTTATTGCCAACGTGTCAGTCACAATTACTCACTCGCAAGAAAAGTAATAAAGTTACATTATTCACACATTACGTGGAACAAGCTATTCAATGCTGCCTTCCTCTGAGCCAAATATTGTGATAATTTTGGAGATTATACCTTAATTGAACAATGAATTAATAATCTCATGTGTGGACATTTTCCGTTTGTATGTATGAACCGAAAGCCGGAGGTTTTCTTCCCATTCTCTGGGCCACACAGCAGTCTGTCAGTGAAGCGAGACACATGCAGATTTCTCACCTCAGGGAGAGACCCACAAGGTCAGTTCTCTCTTTGTCTGGGGCTTCTGTAGCCCAGAATATGAGCCTTAATGAGAGAAATCCAGCTAAATATCCGGAAGACATTGCTTGATATTCATGGTTCTCAAAGCATGTGGTCCCTGGCCCAGTAATCTCTGAGCATCACCTGGGAACCTGTTAGAATGCAAATTCTTGGGCCTCCCAGACCTCCTGAATCAGATACAGGACCAGAAACCCATAGCCTTCCAGGTGGTTCTGATGCCCAGTAAAATCTGAGAACCACAACTTTATATAATCTAGGTGGCCTGGAGGGCTTCCCTGATGGCTCAGCGGTAAAGAATCTGCCTGTCAGTGCAGGAGACATGAGTTCGAACCCTGGATCAGGAAGATCGCTTGGAGAAGGAAATGGCAACCCACTCCAGTTTTCTTGCCTGGAAAATCCCAGAGAAGAGACTAGCGGGCTCCAGTCCATGGTGTCACAAGAGTTGGACACAACTTAGTGACTAAGCAACAAGGTGGCCTGGAACCAAGGAGCGAGGGGTTTCAGGAGGTCTGGGGAGCCAGCCCTTCCCCCACATGGCCCCCAATCAAACAATGATGAAAAGGAAAGTGAGGTGTGCTGCACAGACCGTAAGACCAGGGTCCACGGACCCAGCCTCCCTGAGCCTGTTATCTGCAAAACAAGGATAACAATTCCTGCCTCTTCGCAAGATTGTTGTGGGGATAAAATGAGCTAATGGCTTTGAAAGCTACAAAGTGCTCCACAAAAGTAAAGGATTGTTATGGTGTCAATACAGGAAGAGGCTGACAGCGAGACACGCACTCCCCGCACTACCCCCCCCCAACCGCAGGTGATGCAAATCATCGGAGGGTGCGCTGGCTCACAGGCACCACCCCACGCCACTCCCTGGGGGTTTCTCACCTCGTCTCTCTCCATCTCTTTGTGCACACGCAGTCATACCTGCTCTGAGCAGAGCCCCGGGAAGCATGAGCTGGGCAAGGAGGAAGGAAGGGAATCTGCTCAGGACATTTTACTTATATGTGTGAATAATTTCTAACATTCAAATAGACACACTGTGCTGAAGCTTGAAGGTTCAAGTTCTTATGGCATACTCCCCACTTCAAACCCCAGATCCAACATTTACCTGGTGTGTGTGGCCCTCAGCAAGCCGTTTAGCCACTCTTTGCCTCAGTTTCCTCCTGTGAAAGTGGTGATAATAATAGGACATATCTGTTAGGGATATGTGAGGGGCTCACAAAAGAGCAGAATGAATGAGTGAGTGAACTAACACAGGGACCCTGGTGGTCCAATGGCTGAGACTCGACACTCCCAATGTTGGGGGCCTGGGTTCCATGCCTGGATATTGGTCTACTTCTCTCCTGATCTCCTGCTAAGGCCTTCTCATTGGCCAGACCCAATCCAAAGCCTATGACAAGCAAGTCTCAGAGTCCACACAGTTCAGATTCACAAGGCAGGGGCCAGAATCTAGAGGAGCAAACAGTTATTTTCCAACACAACAGTCTCTCCATCCTCCAGAGAAAGCAGGGCAAAGCCCTGTCTCACAGCTGTCTTTTCTCCCCACTCCTTGCAGCCATTTGGAAAGAAAAGTGTCATGAGCAGCCCAAGAAACACCCCTTTGGCCCAGAGGCCCCTCAGCTGGTCCCCCACCCCTCACCCAGAGCTTCGCCCCAGGAAGCTCAGGAGGCTGGCAGTTGCCAATCATTCATGTGCCCCCTCGGATCCCTGCTGAGCTTTCCAGGGTTGGAAACAAACATCTGGTTGTCTCCTAGGAGCACAGTTCTGGTGCACCTTCAGCCACATGCAAGCCTCCTCTGCAAACCAAGCCCACGCGGCAGGCCATGCTAAAGATCTCTGCATCCCCCAGAGATCAGCTCAATGGAAGGAAATGTGAGACACACAGCTTTCGCACAGGTCTAGTCCAGAAGCAAGAAATATGCCTCATGGGCAGGGAGTGAGGACAGGTGTTAGGAAGGGCTGAGAGGAAAGGGGAAAGTGGGGAAGAAAAAAAGAAAAAAGGCTTTTAATTAGATTCTGCAGCCTGCATCCTATGGCCAGCCTTCCAGGTTCTCTAAACTAGGCTGTGCCCTTTAAATGCTCATTATAACAGTTCACAAATTGTGTGGGTGTGACACCTCTGCTGGGTCAGTTAAGTTTGCCTTCCTGCTACAATTAGACACTTTCACAACATCCTTGGTTGCTCAGATTTTACCCAAAAGAGACCCTGAACAGGAGCAAGGAGCCCAGAGGGAACAATGAGGAGGGGGACTGGCTCCAGGTTGCAGGATAGACTCAGGGAATCCAAAGACTGGGAGGAGAAAGGGGTGCTCAGAATTACCCTTCCACCATCGGCGGGGAGGATGGCCATCAAGTTTCTCCTGTTCTGGTAGGGAGAGACAAAGAGGAAACAGATATGCCTTGCCCCAGGGGAAACATGGATGAGCCTTCAGAGGCGGGCTACAGAAAGGTTGATAATAGAACAAGTGCTGGAGGAAATTGTGAGATCACCCACCATCGCTAGGTGAGCTGTGAGGATGAGATATATATTGCTTTTCCTGCTCAGAGGGCATTTACCACCCCAGGTGGCTCCACTTTAAAGAACCCTCCTGCAACACAGGAGACACAGGAGATGTGGGTTCAATCCCTGGGTCAGAAAAGTCCCCGTGGCAACCCACTCCAGTATTCTTTCCTGGAGAATTCCATGGACAGAGGAGCCTGGCGGGCTAGAGTCCATGGGGTCGCAGAGAGTCAGACACATTTGAAGCGGTTTAGCATGCATGCCTACTCTGTACTCTCAGGGTCCAGAGCTTAGACATGTGCTCAGAGTCCAAGACTGGAGTGGAGGGGTGGGGGGGTGAGGAAGGGGTGGGCTAAGTATATCTACATTGTCACTGGGAGGTGGGCTGCTCGCCCCCAGTGCCCCGGGCAGTGCTCCCACCACCAGAGGAAAGAGAGCGTTTCCTTCAGTATCCTATGGAGAAGGTGAGGCTGGTTGAGCCCCCTAAGAGGGAGAGGGTCCTGGCAGGACGAGAGAGGAAAGCAAGGGCTAGATGAAATGCATGATCAGAGGATGTAGCCAGGACGCCCTGCAAAGACAGGGAAAGTGTGTCCTGAGAAACACCACGGGACTAATCGTGCCTGAGCCAAGAATGCTCCCACACATCCCCAGATGAAAGCTGTGCCTTGGCCTGCTTGTTTCATAGTATTAGGGGTTTTATCCCTCAGAATTTCTATTTTCTCATTAGACCCACTCAACAAGACTGCAAGGTAGACAGGGCTGGTACGGTCCCTGTTTTTAAATGAGGAGCCCAGGCCCTTATAACTGGGCTGGGCTGCTATGCAACTTGGTGGTGGGTTAGTCGCTAAGTCATGTCTGACTCTTGCAACCCCATGGACTATAGCTCACCAGGCTCCTCTGTCCATAGGGTTCTCCAGGCAAGAATACTGGAGTGGGTTGCCATTCCCTTCTACAGGGATTTTCCCAACCCAGGGATCGAACCCAGGTCTCCTGCACTGCAGGCAGATTCTGTACAGACTGAGCTACGAGGAAAGCTATGCAACTTACCAGAGAGCAACCTCACCTCTGAAGCAGCCGGCGCTGGCTCTGGAGGCTGAAGTCTGAGATTACAGTGGGTGGATTCTCGACTCTGTGTCTGATCAGAGCCTCATATAGCCTTTCCTTGGGCTGTGCAGAGAACCTTGTCTCATCCTCTTTCTTTTTTTTTATAAATTTATTCATCTTTCGGTGTGCTGGATCTTCACTGCTGTGCGCGACTTTCTCTAGCTGCGGCAAGCAGGGGCTACTCTAGTTTCGGTGCTCAGGCTTGTTGCGGTCACTTCTCTTGTTTCTCTGTGTCTGATCAGAGCCTCATATAGCCTTTCCTTGGGCTGTGCAGAGAACCTTGTCTCATCCTCTTTCTTTTTTTATATAAATTTATTCATCTTTCGGTGTGCTGGATCTTCACTGCTGTGCGCGACTTTCTCTAGCTGCGGCAAGCAGGGGCTACTCTAGTTTCGGTGCTCAGGCTTGTTGCGGTCGCTTCTCTTGTTGCAGAGTGTGGACTCTAGGGCAGACAGGCTTCAGTAGTTGCGGCTCGCAGGCTCAGTTGGCATGTGGGATCTTCCCAGACCAGGGATCAAACCTGTGTCCCCTGCACTGGCAGGCAGATTCGTAACCACTGAACCACCTCTTTTGAAAAGGGCTTCAGTCTCAACGTGGGGGCTCCACTTCATGCCCTCCTCTAAACCTCCCTGAACTCTGCCTTGTAACACTGTCACAGTGAGAATCAGAGCTTCAGCATGTATTAATGCATTTGGGGGAGGGGGACATCTAGCCCAGCTAGATGGTGGGAGAGAGAGCAGGAGGATTCAGGCCTCCCAAGTCCTGACCACACGGCCACCCGCCCCATGCTGTGACTACACCAGGAGAAGAGAGGAGCCCTCCGCTGGGCCCCCCAAGGGCTCGCTGAGCATCTGACATCTCTCTAATCCTGCCAACACCCACAAAGAGCACCCCTCCCCGACAGCCCGCCGCCAATGCCATCTCCCTTCTCTCGAGCTAATGAGGCAGCAGGCCCCACGCAGGGCCCCAGTGACAGCTGCTAGGAGTGTGTTTACTGAAGCCAACCGCTGGACCTGACAAGACGTGTTAATTAGGAGATGATGCTGCGTGGTAGGACACATCGGCCTCGTGGCAGCTGGACGGGCAGCGTCAGTCACCACGGAGCTGAGGAGGCTGCCGTGACATTCCTCATTAAGGCAAAGCCTGTCCCCTCACCAGGGGACAGCCCCAGACTTGGTGAAGACTCACCACTGGGTGTCCCAGCAAGGGCCACCGGAAGCCAGCCCGACCAGCCCACCTGTGGGGACGTGGACGAGCGACGATGCGTCCACAGGCTTCCAGGGCCCTTCACAGTCTGGCTGGCAAAGCTGCCGCTCCTGTGCCCGCAGCGACTGCAGACACCGTGCAGCCACCCGCCTTCCCAAGCAGGCCCATTCACACCTCTGTGGACTCATTCAGTTCTACACGCCAGCAGTCCCCTGATTCCCACTGCTTTCTCCTTATACGGAAATACAGCGAAAGCTCACAGGTGCAGCTCCAGTGCCACCTTCTTGTAAAAGCTTGGCCTCACTCCTTCACACACAGGCACACACACACACACACACACACACGCTCACAAACCCCCTTCCTTTAAACGGGGTTCAAAATTTTCATTTTTCTTTTTTAAATTTGTTATTCAAGTACAATTGATTTACAATGTTGTTTTAGTTTCAGGTATATAGCGAAGTGTGCATATATGCACACACACACACACACATACACACACATACACACATGTTCTTTTTCAGATTCTTTTCCCATATAGGTTATTACAAAATACTAAGTAGGGTTCTCTGTGCTATACAGTAGGTCTGTTGTTTTTCTATTTTATATATAGTAGTGTGTACATGTTACTCCCAGATTTCTTATTTATCACGCTCCCCTGCCCACCTTTCCTTTTGGTAACCAGAAGTTTGTTCTCTATCTCTGTGAGTCTGTTTCTGTTTTGTAAATAAGTTCATTTGTATCATTTTTAGGCTCCACATATCATGTGATGTTTGTCTTCTGCTATCTGACTTTCTGATTATTAATATGATCGTCTCTAGGTCCATCCATGTTGCTACAAATGGCATTAATTTGTTCTTCTTATGGCTGAGTAGTATTCCATTTTATATATATATTATATAGATAGATATATAGATACAGATATATATATATATATAGAGAGAGAGAGAGAGAAAGATACACACACACCACATCTTCTTTATCTAAAAAGTTTTGAATTTTTGTTATTCTTGAATGAGACTTATTAACAGGCTGGTATGTACCACTACAGTTGTATCAGGAGCAGTTGTTAAAATTTGGAAATAGTTTCGTACTGACAGATGATAGGTCCAAGCCTCCTCGTCTAAGCTGCTTCTATTATTTCCAAACCCTCTGTCATGATACCGCCTACTGCCCAGCACCTAAAGGATTCATCTTGGCACCAAGGGCCCTGCTTTAGCCCTGTGGCCCTGTGGCCTGACCATTCTGACTGGTCAATGCACTCACCCTGCCAATTATTGAACATCTGAATATCCACCTCGCTCACTGGTCTGCTGTGCCTCAAAGCAGGGTTTTCTCTTTCCCCATTAGAATGTCAGTCTCTCTTCCCCCAGGGGTCCATGGCTGCACATATACCCGGGGCCACTGTTCGCAAAGAAGTTGATGGTATAAGGGCACACACACCCCCAAAATCCCCAGCCTGCTTCTGAGTTGACGCTCTGCTTTTCTCTCCTTTGGTTTCAATTCCATGAGGATTCTAAGCCCAAGACTGTAGAAATATATGTTGGCTAGGGCCAGCGCATGTGCCCTAAACCCGACCAATGGCTCCCACCCCACAGCTTTCTTTCTGTTCCAGAACAGAGTCCCCCATTCACTGAAGAAGCATGCAGGGAACACCTACTGTGTGCCTGGAAGTGGAATGCAGATATGAAAGAGGCACAGCGCCTCAACACAGAAGTTCACATTGCGCTGGGTTTAGACAAGAGAACAAACACAATGCAACAGGAAGGCTGTGATAATAGAGATAAAATAAAGGCTGACGGTGTCCTGTGGAGCCTCAGAGGAGAAACTGCTCCTAATTGCGCAGAGAGGCAGCGATGGTTCTCAGGCAGGAGAGAAGAACCGGCTCTCCTTAAGGATGGCCAAGAGTTTCCCAGGCAGCCAGTGTACAAAAGATACAGAGGGTAAGAGGACACAGAGTGAGACTTCCCTGGTGGTCCAGTGGTTAGGACTTTGCCTGCCAATGCAGGGAGTGCAGGTTCGATCCCTGGTCGGGGATATTTCCTTCTAAAAGGCTCATGGCCAAAAAGCAAAGAATGAAACAGAAGGGATATTGTAACAAATTCAGTACAGACTTTCAAATGGGTCCACATCAAGAAAAAAAAGTTCTTATTAAAAAACAAAAAAGAGGACACAGAAGGGTCAGCGATGTCCACAGTGGCTGAGAACAAGAGGGGCCAGACATCAAAGGGAAGATGGGGCGGGTGGGCAGGATGAGAATGTGATCATGCCAGGGAGTTTATCCTGTCCTCAGAGAGGGGCTGATGGAGGTCTGTATGCCGGGAACTGACAAGATCAGATTCATCTTGTAGCAAGATAATGTGAGTGCAGTACAGAGACTGAATTGGAATGTAGAAAGATTGGGCAGCCTGTAGAATTTGACTGAAATGGGATTTGTTTACGAGTAATTGATTTCTTACAATTACTAACCCTGAGGTTTTTTACAGAGCCTTTTAGAAGGAAATATCACTTGTTTCAGGTCATATATTCAAATGGTTTCCAGCAATCCTACCTAAAGGTGACTTGGGATAGACCTGGGTAAGAAATTCTAAGATCTGAATTCTAGTCCAGGCCAGAACTGCCTCACTGTGTGACCTTGAATAAGTAACTTACCCTCTCTGAAAGCAGTTACTAGAGTCTTGCACTAATACAGTCCCATGCTCAGATCATGGGCGCAGGAGAGGAGCTGTTACTCAGGGCTGGCTACTACAGGACTAAAGGCATTCTGCTTCAGAATTATCAGGGGCATGCAGTGCTCCTGGGTGATGAGTGGGGAAGCATACCCTACTCTCTGCAACAGGGTAGAGTGCGATTTCCCAGGCTCCGACAGGCTTTTGAGATATGCATGTAAGATCCCTGTGCTTTCTAATACTCAGTGAGGAGTCACTAGGAAACGCTGCCAACAGTTACCCCTGCCTCATTGCCACCACCTAACCTCACCCTACTTCCCACCATCCTTTCTTTAGTAGGTCCACCTCCCCAAGCTCTGGGTCAGTATCCAAGGGCCCCTTCCAGCAGCCCGGCTCTCATGGTTGGCCTCAAGTCAAGCATCCTGAGGTCGCCCCACATTACATCATGACAGATGTTATTGATGCTTGGGAATTACTCAGCCCTTTGAAAACCCACAGCCGCAATATTTGTCTCCATTAACATCCGTGGCAGCACTTCAGTGAATCAATAGGATGCTTAATGCTGAATTACAGGACATACCCAGGCAGCCTGCCTCCGTGGAGCCTAATCTGTCAGGTGAATAACACAGGACAGTGTTCCAAGCCTGGGGTGACGGCACCCAGACTAAGAACGAGAGACCTAGCATAAACAAGCCTTTGTTTACCTGTTGGTTGGAAGTAACCACAAATTCTTGATCTTTCCAATTATAGTTGTGTGGGTTTTGTTTTTTTTTTTTAAAGCACCTGATGGTGTTCTCTTTTCTTTCTGGCGTATGAATCATGCTTCATCGTATGAGAAAGACACGTGGGTTGTTTTGGAGAAGAAAAGAGTCATCTGTTTAGAGAAAATAACAGATGACCGAGCTGCTCAGATGTTTCCCCGTTTACCTCCCCATTCCCCGCACCGCAGACAAACATTCTGGCTTTATCCCCTTTACCCCTATGGTGTCCTTGTCCTTCATTCCTATTTTTTTAATATACATTTTTTAAATTATGGGGGTTTTGTTTATTTATTTATTTTTGGCAGCACCGGGTCTTGGTTGCTGGCTGCCGGCTTTCTCTCGCTTCGCAAAGCGGGGGCTGCTCTCTGGTTATGGTGCCTGGGCTCCCCGCGGGGACAGCTTCTCTTGGTGCGGAGCACAGGCTCAAGGGCACTCAGGCCACAGTAGTTGTGGCCCTCAGGCTTACTTGCAACATGTGGGATCCTCCCAGACCAGGGATCAACCCCGTGTCCCCTGCAGGCAGATCCTTAACCACTGTACCCCCAGAGAAGCCCCATCGTTCCTGTTGATTCGACCCACAGCACCATTTTCCTTGTTAGTAGCCTGGCCTGTCTTCCAGGGATCTCAAAGCACCACATCACCATCCATCACCAGTGTGGATGATGCTTCCCAGACCACAGCCGTGGCAGGGGAAGAGAAGGGGAGCCCTCCAGTCCTCCTTATCTCAGTCTCTGCCTCTTCCCTTCTGACCAGATCAAGCATTATTCATTGAATTCAGAGGACTGCTCACTATTGTTTTCTCAACAGGCTAAAATATCCACACACCAGCCCCTCCTGAACTGAGGGCAAGGTGGGGCATAGCTTACATTGCTGGACCCATCACAGGCCCCACTTCGTGGACAAGGACATTTCTGGTTGATTGGTTGGTTCACTTTCTTGAGGGCCTGGAATAGTGAGGTTCTTCTCCCTGCTTCCTTTGGTTCTCCACTCTTTGATTTTAAGAAAGCAATAGGGACGCCCTGCACACAGCCTAGCCCTGACCACAGGCACATCCCATGACTGCAGAATCTCATCATCAAGTGGTCGACATCACAAAATACCAACCCAGCCCCTTCCTTCAAAGACCCTGAAATTATAGTGAAGGGGCAACAGACTGAGAGGAACACGTGCAATGAGGTGTCCATGGAGACGATGGAGAACGAGGAGACCCGGCTTCATCCATCTGCCCAGAGTCCAGGCTGAGTCTCTTAAGGGACACTGCCCCTCCCCCACTGTGGGGCTTGGCTCAAGGCACCGAGGAAGGGGAGAGTTTCCCTGAGAGTCAGTCTGCTCATGTGCAAAGAGCCTCTGCTTCCCTTCACTTCCAGGTTATTCTGTCTTCCACCTGGTTGTTGTTCAGTTGTGTCTGACTCTTTGCAACCCCATGGCCTGCAGCACACCAGGCTTCCCTGTCCTTCACTATCTCCCGGCATTTACACAAACTCATGTCCATTGACTTGATGATGCCATCCAACCATCTCATCCTCTGTCAACCCCCCTTTTCCTCCTGCCCTCAGTCTTTCTCAGCATCAAGGTCTTTTCCAGTGCACCGGCTTTTCGCATCAAGTGGCCAAAGTATTGGAGTTTCAGCTTCAGCATCGGTCCTTCCAGTGAATATTTAGGGTTAATGTCCTTTAAGATTGACTGGTTTGACCTCCTTCATGTCTACCCTGGAGGCGTTTTAAAACAAGGGAAAAAGAAGCGGGCTGTCCCGCCAGCTGCTTTGGACAGTGTCACTGTAGACAAATGACTGCCTACTCCTGTTTTCTTATCTCTAAAATGGAGCAAAGGTTGTGGGAAAAATCAAATGAGATAATTAGTAGGTGAGACATTATAAATTATAAATGTGATACAAATGGGCTCTGAGAGTCAGATTGCCCTGGTTCGAATTCTGCACCCACCGCTCCTTAGTCGTGTGGACCTTGTGAAAAACTCTTGAACTCTCAGTGCCTCAGTCTCCTCATGTGAAGCGGGATTCAAATAGTATCTGCTTTATGAGATTTAGTTTAAGAATTAAAAGCATGAATAGAGACAGAGCACTGAAAACAGTGTCTGGAATGTACTGAGGATTCTAAAGTTAGAATACTTAATCTTTTCCCCTTTTAGAATCTGAGCTCCTGAGAGTCAAGATCTAGTCTCCCCTAAAGTATAATAAAGGTGCCAAGTTAATTGCGCTGAGAACTGATAAGGGTGTGTGAGATCTTGCCAGGGCCACGTGGGCCACCAATTGCTGTCCTACGGAGGGGTTATCTGTATGGCCCTTCCTCCAGAGGGACCAGGAGCATCATCACTCAGAAACCACACCCCCGCTACCCTCCTTCCACTTTCACCAAGACCCTCATCCAGAGAACAGAAACTCAAGGTTCAACATGGAATAAAGTATGTCACTGTTTTTAACAACATTCAGAAGGCGCCTCTAAGAAGAGTAATTAAAACAGCACCCAGAGGTGTGATAACTTTTTCTCTAAGAACATAGAGTTCTCCGCTGGCTGGTTTGCATATGAAAATTATTGTATACAAAGTACCTTAAAGAGGCAGTGTGAGCCACAAATCCCCAGAGAGATTAAGGACTGTAGCAAAATAATGACACAAATGCAGTCCCAGATACAGCCTGTAATCGGTGCTGAGGCTCTGATTCCTGCTAGCCCAGCTCCTGGCCAGCATTTGGACAGTGACTCAGAGCTCTCCACTCCAGAAGAAACACAACGGAGAACCCCAGGGGGTCTCTGCTGGTACTAGTGGTGAAGAACCCGCCTGCCAACACAGGAGACGTTAAGAGGTGCCAGTTGAATCCCTGGGTCAGGAAGATCCCCTGGAGAAGGGCATGGAAACCCACTCCAGTATTCTCACCTGGAGAATCCCACAGACAGAGGAGCCTGGTGGGCTATGGTCCACAGGGTCCCAAAGAATCAGACACGATTGAATTACCTTAGCACACACACAAGAGCCCCAGGGACTGCTCCCCCAGGCCTCCAACTCAGCAGTAAAACAGCATTTTCCACCCAAGTTGGACAAGATAATTATCTTCATACGGTTTGAGAAATATGGTGATAGATCTCATTTTATTTAATACATTAAGGTTAGAATTTGTGCAAGACAGTAAAGCAAATCTAAAAATATATGGTACTTTAGTAAAATCAATAGGGATTATTAGGAGCGGAGTGTTATATCGGAGGCAATAAAGCCTTGGAAATCCAAGAAAACAATGTTCCCAGTAAACCTACCATAAATGACTATGATTTAATCACTTGGTAAATAAGCCAGTATTTCTATGGGTTTTATTGTTTCATGGTATTAAAAATGCACATTAGGGATTCTCCAAGGTAACTCTTCTAAAGAGTATATCTCAGAGTAGCATCATTTTGGCAATTTATGCTTTTAAATAATAGTATATTATTTTCTTCTAAGATCTACTTTTTTAAGCCTCTCACATGCTTTTAAGATTTCACTTACCATTAGGTGATCATGCTAAAGATTCTCAGCTCTTTGAACACATGAAATTATATTACCCATGCCCTTTCTCCTACTTCATAGAACATGCACACTTGGGAATTCCTACAGGGAACTTGGTTTTCTGAACTGCTTTCCATTTATCTGAGTAGTAATTCCAAATTTGGTTTAGAAAATTGGAAGCCGTCTGACTTGAAGTTCTCATCTCCTATTCAAATAACCCAAATCAAAAGGGGCTCACCCCATCCCCCACTCAGAGCTGTTCTGAATAGTCAAATGAAGATTAAACTCTTGATTTAAGTAGCTACATCTTAGCAGTAATTAACATGTACATCAAATACTCTTTTCCCCCCTTTGATATGATGTGGTACTAGAATTTAAACCCTGATGAAGGTGCCAAAATTAACTGCAATGGGAAATGAATAATAATTCTTTTAAGATGACTTTGCCCTTTGCATTAGCTTACATGTGAGCCCTTTTCCAAACTCCGCACTCTGCTCTTAAGAAATCTGCAAGTCAGGCACACAGGTCAGTTCCAAAGATCTATGCGTCCAGGGCAGAAAAGAAAAAAGCCTTAGCCCTATGCCCATGTCTGCATATGTTCTCATTCGTGTTAGCTGGACACAGTCTTCTAATGAAAAAAGCAGAGGTTGTCTTCTCTAAGTTTGGATGATTTATAAGAAGTCAGAGAAGGAATTTTAAATGGGGTGTGAGGCAGGAAGAAGAGATCAAGAGACCTGTAAAGGCATTTGGAGCAAGAGGAAAGAAAGTGAAGGTGGGACCAGAGAAGGGACATTGTTTTCTTGGATTTTCAAGGCTTTATTGCTCCTTCTTTGTGTAAAAATTCTTTGATTTAACTTCCTAGCGCAGTGGTTCTTTATTTTTTGAGAACAATGAAAATTTGAGGTTTGAGTAAATCTCTAAACTCTCTCGGAGAAGGCAATGGCACCCCACTCCAGTACTCTTGCCTGGAAAATCCCATGGACAGAGGAGCCTGGTAGGCTGCAGTCCCTGGGGTCGCTACTAGTCAGACATGACTGAGCGACTTCACTTTCACTTTTCACTTTCATGCATTGGAGAAGGAAGTGGCAACCCATTCCAGTGTTCTTGCCTGGAGAATCCCAGGGACGGGGGAGCCTGGTGGGCTGCTGTCCATGGGGTCACACAGAGTCGGACACAACTGAAGCGACTTAGCAGGAGCAGCAGCTGAACTCTCTTCCCAGAAATGCACATATAACACACCTATGCACACCTGTAAGGACACCATTGTGTATGGGATGTGTGGACCCATCTGTAGGCCTGGAAATCCCATATTAAGAACTGCTGTACCCTAAAGACTTAGTCTAATACTCTTACTTAGTGAATATCCATGCAATTAAGAGTGGCTTAAATCCTGGGCTTGTCAAAAGTAAGGTTTTTGGGTTTTGGGGTTTTTTTTTAGATCTGATCAAATTTCCCTTTTATTTATGAGCAGTATTTTGCAAACTTTAGTTTTCTGCTTCCCATTTTTCATATCCATGTACCATATCCATATATCCATGCCATAGTACAATCAGTCAGTTTAGCTGCTCAGTCAGTTGTACTATTACTGACAGAGTTTTTCTTTAAACTATCTTATTCTTCAAAAGTAAGTTTGTGAAACTCCCCTGCTAGTCCAGTGGCTAAGACTCTGTGTTCCCAATGCAGGGGTCCCAGGTTCAATCCCTGGTCAGGGAAATAGGTCCCACATGCTGCAATTAAGAGTTTGTATGCCACAACTAAAGCTCAAAGATCCTGTGTGCCACAACTAGAACCTGGTGCAACCAAGCAAATATAATACATAAATATTTTTTGAAAGGTATGCTTGTTACAAGGTACCACATTTTAATAAGGTTATGGATAAACAAGAGATCAGTCAGTGGAGAATGATCAAGATGGTGAGGAATCTAGAATCCAAGTGTGGACTGAAATATTAGGGGAAGTTTAGAAAGAACTATAGGGAAATACAATGGCTAATAAGAAACCTGTATGCAGGTCAGGAAGCAACAGTTAGAATGGACATGGAACCACAGACTGGTTCCAAATAGGAAAAGGAGGACGTCAAGGCTGTATATTGTCACCCTGCTTATTTAACATCTATGCAGAGTACATCATGAGAAATGCTGGGCTGGAAGAAGCACAAGCTGGAACCAAGATTG
Source organism: Madoqua kirkii (assembly GCA_006408675.1). Lineage (NCBI taxonomy): Eukaryota > Metazoa > Chordata > Mammalia > Artiodactyla > Bovidae > Madoqua > Madoqua kirkii. The sequence continues at coordinate 12,421 of SJYC01134066.1, read as the reverse complement.
CCAGGAGAAATATCAATAACCTCAGATATGCAGATGACACCACCCTTATGGCAGAAAGTGAAGAGGAACTAAAAAGCCTGTTGATGAAAGTGAAAGAGGAGAGTGGAAAAGTTGGCTTAAAGCTCAACATTCAGAAAATGAAGATCATGGCATCTGGTCCCATCACTTCATGGCAAATAGATGGGGAAACTGTGTCAGACTTTATTTTTCTGGGCTCCAAAATCACTGCAGATGGTGACTGCAGCCATTAAATTAAAAGATACTTACTCCTTGGAAGGAAAGTTATGACCAACCTAGATAGCATATTCAAAAGCAGAGACATTACTTTGCCAGCAAAGGTCCGTCTAGTCAAGGCTATGGTTTTTCCTCTGGTCATGTATGAATGTGAGTTTTAACTTATAAGCGGAGTACATCATGAGAAACCCTGGGCTGGATGAAGCACAAACTAGAATCAAGATTGCGGGGATAAATATCAATAACCTCAGATATGCAGATGACACCACCCTTATGGCAGAAAGTGAAGAGGAACTAAAAAGCCTGTTGATGAAAGTGAAAGAGGAGAGTGGAAAAGTTGGCTTAAAGCTCAACATTCAGAAAATGAAGATCATGGCATCTGGTCCCATCACTTCATGGCAAATAGATGGGGAAACTGTGTCAGACTTTATTTTTCTGGGCTCCAAAATCACTGCAGATGGTGACTGCAGCCATTAAATTAAAAGATACTTACTCCTTGGAAGGAAAGTTATGACCAACCTAGATAGCATATTCAAAAGCAGAGACATTACTTTGCCAGCAAAGGTCCGTCTAGTCAAGGCTATGGTTTTTCCTCTGGTCATGTATGAATGTGAGAGTTGGACTGTGAAGAAAGCTGAGCACTGAAGAATTGATGCTTTTGAACTGTGGTGTTGGAGAAGATTCTTGAGAGTCCCTTGGACTGCAAGGAGATCCAACCAGTCCATTCTGAAAGAGATCAACCCTGGGATTTCTTTGGAGAGAATGATGCTAAAGCTGAAACTCCAATACTTTGGCCACCTCATGCGAAGAGTTGACTCATTGGAAAAGACTTTGATGCTGGGAGGGATTGGGGGCAGGAGGAGAAAGGGACGACAGAGGATGAGATGGCTGGATGGCATAATTGACTCGATGGACATGAGTCTGAGTGAACTCCGGGAGTTGGTGATGGACAGGAAGGCCTGGTGTGCTGCGATTCATGGGGTCGCAAAGAGTCGGACACAACTGAGCGACTGAACTGAACTGAATAAGAAAAATTCGAAAAAGAAAGCAGCCTTGTTCAGTGTTTTCTGTTGCTTTTTGGTACAGAATCATTTTACTAGAAGAACCAAGTTTGATCAGTAGGAAAGGTAATAATCTCCCCAACAACTAGAAGTTCCTCCTTACAATCTAGTCTCCACATGGCATCTTTTTAAAACATGAATCAGATTACATCACTTTCCCATTCCAGCCCATCTAATGGCTTCCCACCACCCTTGGAATAAAATCCAGAGTCCTCACTATAGCAGGTGGGTCCTACACCATCTGGCTCCCACCTTCCTCTCTGGGCTCATCTCCTCCCCATTTTCCTCCAACTTGATTCTTCTCCAGGCTGTTGGCCTTGTTTCAAGTGACAAGCTCAGTCTCACCTCAAAGCCTTGCCATGTCTCATTTCCTCTGCTTCAGATGTTCTTCCCTGGATCTTGGGGAGATGGCTCCTCCTTGTCTTTTAACTCTCACGTTCTCACGTCTTGAGCAAGCTCTTCCCTAAAGGTTCAGTCTCAAACGGTCTCCACACCCATGCACCCTCTGCCACGGTTTCATGGTCTCCAATGCACTTATCACCACCAGAAACTCTTTTATTTACTTTTTCTTTTCTAATACCTGTTTCCCCCACTAGAATGCAAGACCCATGGGAACCAGGGCCTTGTCTGACCTACTGCTTCTGAAACAGTGTCTGAAACAAAGCAGGCATTTCTACCTTGGGTGGGCAAATGAGGAATCCAGCAGAACTTCCTCATGAAGTCATTCGTGAGCTTTCTGTCCACAGAGGTGGGGGAGTCAAGTCACAGCCCTTATCAAGGATGCTCCTAGCGTTGAATAGGTAAATGACTTCAACTCTAATTTGCAGTTCTGAGATTTGCATATTTCACAGCCTGATGTCACAGAGGGAAAAGGGCATGCACTTTCAAATCAGACGGGCCCGGGCTTAAATCCTATCAATAGTTTTGCTAGTTAAACACGGGGCACTCTGGGCAAGTCAGTTAACCTCCCTGGACTTCAGTGTACTCCGTATCTGAAAAATGGGAATAAAACTACATATCTTGCTGGGTCGTGGGGAGGATTTAAGAAGATAACAAGCATGATGTACCAAACACGATGCCTTGTAAGGACACTACAATGGCCTATCTATTCATTCATCAGAACTTGCCCTACGGCCCACCAACATTTGACAAGATGGCTGACTTGCTGGCAATATTCAAGCTAGAAGTTTTGGGGGGCATCTTCATGTCCTGGGAAAATAATATGCCTCTTCAAACTCTTTTTGAAAGCAAATAAGTATAAATTCTGGAGGAAAGACATCAAAAGGAATATGTGGCCTTGTATTTCTGACCCAAATAACAGTTTCTCCATGCCGTTGATGCAGTTCTGAATTTCTCTGCAGTGGATCTGAGGGTTCCCCTCCTTTTTCACTCCTTCCCATGGGGTTAATGGAAGACAGAGCTGAGTTTCTCCCTGACTGCCATCTAACCGCTCACTGACCAAATCCACATCTGTCTGATGATGAGAGCACCCTTCCAACCCATGAGGGACCCAGATTCTCCCCTCCCATGGGCTGAGACTGTGGCCTCAACCTGGTCTGGCCAGAAGAAAGCCCTCCCAGCAATCACTTGGTAAATCAGGGTTATTTCCCAGGAAAACCCCCTCCTAGGACATCCTCCTAAGTCCCCAACTTCAGTTCAGACTGCCCTAAGGTATGGTGTCTGCAAGAGAATGTAACGTAATGAAAGAAAACAGAGGGTTAAGTCATATTTCAGAAAAGGCAATGGCAACCCACTCTAGTACTCTTTCCTGGAAAATCCCATGGACAGAGGAGCCTGGTAGGCTGCAGTCCATGGGATCGGGAAGAGTCAGACGTGACTGAGCGACTTCACTTTCACCTTTCACTTTCATGCACTGAAGAAAGAAATGGCTACCCGCTCCAATGTTCCTGCCTGGAGAATCCCAGGGACAGGGGAACTTGGTGGGCTGCCGTCTATGGGGTCGCAGAGTCGGACACGACTGAAGTGACTTAGCAGCAGTAGCACTCTAGTTTCTAATTTAATCTTCAAACCCCTTTGAGTCTCAGTTTTCTCATCTGTAAAAGGGAATCAGCAACATATAGAAGGTTGGATTTTCAGTGCCCAATTCTCCAGTATTTGCTTCCATCTTTATGCTTACCATCTAGTCACTGCCGCCCCCAATCCCTCCAGAGGAAGAGGGGACACCTCTATACCTAAGAAATCTAACAGGAAAGTGGTCACTGCAGCCAGCTAAATTCCTCCCGCTTCCGTGTGAAGTTTGACCATGTTTATGATGAATGCCACAGTCTTTAGAACAATGAGCCCTGTGTTAAAGGAATCACCCATCCCACCGGCTTATCCTCCCCTCTTCCCTTGGCCTGCCTCTCCTTGCCCCATGCTGGCCCCTCTCCCATCCAGTCCCCAAGCGTCCATTTCCCAGTGCTCCTTGGAGCCTTCTGCTAATTGGCAGCGCCATCTCAGGAATATTACTTCTGTGCCTTTGGCTATGTCATCACTTTGATGGAAGACTTCCTGGGAGCACTCCTTCCTTCATCAGCTGCTTCCACCCCTCCGCCTTATTCCCTGAGCCACGCAGTAATGCAATCACTGTGTCTGTGTGACATGAACAGAGAAGTAACGTGTTGTTTCACGGCCAGAGCAGCCTTGCATCTCCCTCCCAAGACCCAGGACTCCTCTCTCCATTCTGTCCTGTCGCCAGGGGCACACACAGGAGTGTGCTCCCCAAACATGCGACCATGGACCTTAATGAGAAAAGCAGGCGGGTGGCAGAGGAAGTCACGACACCCATTACCTGGAGACAACCACCGCTGCCGGGAGAGCTTTCCATCCTGAGCCTGTGCGGCAGAGGTGGTGAGGCTCCTTCTGTGCACCAGACCCACATTTTGCTTGCTAGTGGAGCCGGAGTATGAGGCTGATGGGAGCAGTAACCAGGTGACCCAGGACTTTAAAAATCAGCCCTGCTTCTGGCTCTGCTATCATCTGGGACCAGCCTAACTCTATCTGTATTCACTGCCATGGCAGAGTTAACCTAAATAGTTGTGTATCTTCAATCTGGGCACCTCTGGGGCTGGGGAGCTCTCGGTAACCCCAAAGAGCCCACCCAGGGTGCTGGCAGGCAGAGAGCACAACAGTTAGAAACATAGTTTTGTTTTTGTTTGTTAATTGCCACAGTGTTGTGTTGTTTTTAAAGTATTTATTTATTTGTTTGTGTCTTAGTTGCCGCACGAGGGATCTTTGTTCCGTCACGTGGGATCTTCCACATTCAGGCACACAGACCCTCTAGTTGTGGCAACGCAGGCTTAATCACTCCCCAGAATGTGGGATCTTAGTTCCCTGACCAGGGACTGAACCCACATCCCCTGAGTTACGAGCAGATTCTTAATTACTGGACCACCAGGGCAGTCCCAAAGCACAGATTACGAGGCAGACAGGCTTAGGTTCCCAGCCAGTCTCTGCTACATGCTGGCTGTGACTTTGCACGTTACTTGACTACCTGGTCTCCTTCCCTGTACATGTGCGTGTATTCAGTCACTCAGTTGTGTCCGACTCTTTGCAACTGTATGGACTGTAGCCCGCCAGACTCCTCTGTCTATGGGACCTTTCAGGCAAGAATACTGAAGTGGGTTGCCGTTTCCTCCTCCGGGGGTCTTCCCAACCCAGGAATCAAACCAGCGTCTCTCCTGTGGCTCCTGCATTAGCAGGCGGATTCTTTACCACTGAGCCACCTGGGAAAACCCTTCCTTAACTGTAGACTAGGGTAATAAATAGACCTACCTCTCAAAGCACTGGAATAGTTAAAGGAAATAAGCAAGAAAAGTGCTGTGCCTAGCCTAGTGGACATTAATGACAGTCATTCACCATCACAGAAATGGTTATCGGCATTTGTTGAAGACCATGTCAGGAACTGGATTAAGTACTAGGAATACAGAGGTGAAAAAGATATGGTCTCAAGGTGGAGAAGATGGTCATAAAAGCAGGTGACAGGGAATATGGGAGCATAGCTCTATATTACAACAATTCTTCCTTATAATGCAACAAAATCGGTTCCCCAGACTCTCTACGCACTGGCCCAAGTTCACCCCCCACCCCCCAGAGCAACTGAAAATCACTCCAATCCTTTTTCCACATGACAGCCCTTCAGCCTCTTGAAGACCACAAATCATGTCCCCTCAAGTCCCCCCTCTTTTCTAGGTTAAACAGTCCCAGTGCCCCTCTAAAAATAATAAACCTGGCTTATCTTTCCACTTGCCTTTCTCCAAAAAGCAAAAGGTATTTTACCAGCCCCAGCTCAATCATCTTTTCAGCACAACGGGCCCACAAAGACAGGAAGATTTATTTGCCCGATCCAGACCCGATACCAAGAGAGATTCAATTCCATTTGGGACCCCGCGCTGAGATATGTCAAACCCCAGCTCAGAGGCACTGTCCAGTACCTCTGAGCTTCTCTTCTGTTTCAGCAGCTTTGGCTGGTAAGACATCACCGCCTAGCTTATAGCATCAGGCAACCAAAAATCTGAAGGAACATTTGCGTTCATCTAGACCAGGGTTATCTGCCTGGGCTTTATGATAGAAGTTCCTAGGGAATGTTTTATACAGACGCCAATGGCCAGCGCCATTCACCTACAAGAAATTTGTTTTTTCAGTTCTGGCTGTGCCATGCAGCATGTGGGATCTTAACTCCCCAAGCAGGGATAGAATTCGAGCCTGCTACAATGGAAGTGCAGCCTTAACCGCTGAACTGCCAGACAGTTCCAAGAAATTCTTATTCAATTGCTCTAAGGCCCTGGCCATCAGAATAATTTCCAGAGCTTCCCAGGGCATTCTAATACACAACCAGGATTAAAAACCCCCCAGTCTAGCTCACCATTTCCTTGTGCGCCTGAGAAAACTGTCTAAAGTGTAGAAGTGATCAGTTCAAGGTCACAAAGCTAGTTAGAGGAGAAAGCAGCATTAGAAGCCCTGGCTTCTGCCTCCCCGTCTAGTATCTTTTCACCAAACTACCTGGAGATTAACATCCTGACTTTAGACTAGAACCCAAGATGTGTGCCTTGAGATGCTATAGGGAAATAGACAATGGATTTTACTCTTCCAAGCCCTAAACCCACCATGTTAATCCCTCTCTCTTTTCTAAGTCTTTCTACTCCTCCCTCACCTCTGTACTCCAGTCTTAAAATGTGGTGTCAAAATGCCATCCACAAAGGGAGAGCTCTATTCAGTTTTCAGCCAAAAGAATTACACAGGAAAGAACCTCACCGTAAATCAAAAGCCAAAAGCAATTCTTAAAACCAAATTAAGGTCCTGAGCATTCAGCAAAGCCTCTTTAGAAATCAACCCTTCAGGTTCAGTTCTCTGCTAGATAAAGGCTATGGAAGGGAGGGCAAAAAAGAAACAGTATTGAAATTCCAGAAATGTATCTGAAATAAATAAGTGGTATTTGCTGGCCAAGGTAGAGCAAGGGTTTTAGTTCCCGATGTGAGGGAGCTACTTTACATTTTAATAAATGCTCATTCAGAAAATAATATTATTGCTCTGGTATTGGGAGATTATTTGTGAACATAAAATATTAGAACTTGTCAGGAAGGCATTTATTTTCTTTTTTCCTTCTTTCTCTACTGCAATATTCTTCCACCTAATAGAAGATGATTACAAAAATAATTATATCAACCAGTAGCCAACACACACACAATAAATGGGAAAAAAATGAAGGTTGTCTGGCGTCGGATTGCAAACATGAGAAGGGGAAAGCGTGTGTCAAAGCACACGGGGATAATTGCACATCAGTCAGATGATTACGGAGTGGGTGGAAAAAATTAAGGCAGCTGATTGGCTGCCGCATGTTCATATCCCAGATGGAAATCAGAACCTGGATCAGAACTCATTAGTCAAATTACCCACTCCCCGTATCCATGAGGAAAAGCCAGAAGTGCTGATGGAGTTCTGTGTCTGAGAAAATAATCTATCCTTAAAACCCTGCCCCATATGAGTCTGTAATCACAGAGCACTGGGATCCAGAGCCAGTTTCTGATGGCTCTTGAACCCCTGAAATTATGTATATTCACATATATACACTTATCTGGAAAGAGATTCCATGTTTTTTAATATACTTCTAGAAAAGCTATTCATCAAAAATAAATAGAAATAAAAATCAAGAACCATTCAACTTCTCTACCTCCTTCATTTGAAAAATAAACTAAAAACTCTCCCCAGAAAGTAGTTTGGCAGTTCTGCCAAAAGTTAAATGTGAAGTTACTCTATGACCCAACAATTCCACTCCTAAGTGTGTAGAACTGAGAGCCTGTGCTCACACACAAATGTTCATGGCAACTTTATTCATAATCAGTGGAAGATAGAAACTCAATGTCCATCTTATGCTGAATAGATGAAATATGATATAGTTATGCATGGAGTATTATACAGCCATAAAGAAGAATGAAATATTGTTACAGGCTACCACATGGATGAATCTTGAAACCATTATGCTAAGTGAAGGCATCACAAAAGGCTACATACTATATGATTCCATTTGTATGAAATATCCAGAATGGTCAGATTCCTTTTCTGTTTTTGGCCTCGAAGAATGGCTTGCAGGACCTCAGTTCCCCAACCAGGAACTGACCTCCAGGCCCCAGCAGTGAAAGTGTCGCATCCTTATCACTAGACCATCAAGGAATTCTCCAAGAATGATCAGATTCTTAAAGACAGAAAACAGATTAGTGATTGCTGGCCAGGATGGGTTGGGGATTGGAAGTGACTGCTAATGGGTACAAGGTTTATTTTTAGGGTGATGAAAATGTTCCAACTTAGCTAATGAAAATGGTTGCAAGATGTTGGGACTATACTTAAAAGCTGCAGCACTGTGCAATTATAAAATGGTGAATTTTATGTTAGGTGAATTATAGCCTCATTTTTTGAGTGTCCAAAAAAAAAAAACCCCAAACTATCCCTAAGTTCACCAAACAGTAGCAGAGCAAGGTCATAGGTGAGCATATTGAGAGCAAATAGAAATTAGGGGAAAGCAACCTAAATTGGGGTTTCCCAGGTGACACAGTGGTGAAGAATTCCCTTGCCAATTATTGGAGCATAAGAGATGCAGGTTTGATCCTTGGGTCAGGAAGACCCCCTGGAAATGGCACCCCACCCCAGTACTCTTGCTGACGGAGGAGCCTGGTAGGCTGCAGTCCCTGGGATCATGAAGAGTCAGATGCGACTGAGTGACTTCACTTTCACTTTTCATTTTCATGCACTGGAGAAGGACCTAGCAACCCACTCCAGCATTCTTGCCTGGAGAATCCCAGGGATGGTGGAGCCTGGTGGGCTGCTGTCTATGGGGTCGCACAGAGTCAGACACGACTGAAGCGACTCAGCAGCAGCAGGTGACACAGTGGTGAAGGATTCCCTAGCCAATTCACGGGGCATAAGAGATGCAGGTCCGATCCTTGGGTCAGGAAGATCCTCTGGAAATGGCAACCTGCTCCAGTAGTCTTTCTTGCCTGGAAAATTCCATGGACAGAGGAACCTGAGGGACTACAGTCCACGGGATCGCAAAGAGTGGGACACAACTGAGCACACACACACACACACACACACACACACACACACAAAACCCAAATTGAGATCATGTGTTTTTATTCACTCCAGCATTGACAGAGGCTCATTATATGCCAAGACACTCGGAGCCTGCGACCCCCAACCCCATAGTGAAATAATATGCATACTCACGGGCTCTTGGACTGACATTCAAGTGGGAAGATGACAGTCCACCAAACACACTACGAATTGTGTAATTACAGGAGTGGCGTGAGATGTGAAGGAAAAGCACAGGTGACATGAGTGTGTAACAGACCAGGCAAGGGCAGGGGACAAGGGGCCTCCTTGAGGAGGTGGTTCTAAGTGGGTAGGAGCCCAGCACATTTTAGAAACTAAAGGAGAGCCAAATGGTCAATGGCACCGTAGAAGGGCAGAGGAGTGTGTCTGAGTCCACAGAGACAGCAGTGGCTTGTAGACCAGATTTTAGCAAAGGAGAAAAGGAAAGATATACTCATTTGAATGAAGAGTTCCAAATAATAGCAAAGAGAGATAAGAAAGCCTTCCTCAGCAATCAATGCAAAGAAATAGAGGAAAACAATAGAATGGGAAAGACTAGAGATCTCTTCAAGAAAATTAGAGATACCAAAGGAACATTTCATGCAAAGGTGGGCACAATTAAGGACAGAAACGGTATAGACCTAACAGAAGCAGAAGATATTAAGAACGGGTGGCAAGAATACACAGAAGAACGTACAAAAACAAATCTTCATGACCCAGATAATCACGATGATGTGATCACTCACCTAGAGGCAGACATCCTGGGATATGAAGTCAAATGGGCCTTAGAAAGCATCGCTATGAATAAAGCTAGTAGAGGTGATGGAATTCCAGTTAGAGCCAGACATCTTGGAATGTGAAGTCAAGTGGGCCTTAGAAAACATCGCTATGAACAAAGCTAGTGGAGGTGATGGAATTCCAGTTGAGCTATTTCAAATCCTGAAAGATAATGCTGTGAAAGTGCTGCACTCAATATGCTAGCAAATTTAGAAAACTCAGCAGTGGCCACAGGACTGGAAAAGGTCAGTTTTCATTCCAATCCCAAAGAAAGGCAATGCCAAAGAATGCTCAAACTACCACACAATTGTACTCATCTCACATGCTAGTAAAGTAATGCTCAAAATTCTGCAAGCCAGGTTTCAGCAATACGTAAACCGTGAACTTCCTGATGTTCAAGCTGGTTTTAGACAAGGCAGAGGAACCAGAGATCAAATTGCCAACATCGGCTGGATCATGGAAAAAGCAAGAGAGTTCCAGAAAAACATCTACTTCTGCTTTATTGACTATCCAAAGTCTTTGACTGTGTGGATCACAATAAACTATGGAAAATTCTGAAAGAGATAGGAATACCAGACCACCTGACCTGCCTCTTCAGAAATCTGTATGCAGGTCAGGAAGCAACAGTTAGAACTGGACATAGAACAACAGACTGGTTCCAAATAGGAAAAGGAGTCCATCATGGCTGTATATTGTCACCCTGCTTATTTAACTTCTATGGAGGGTACATCATGAGAAACACTGGACTGGAAGAAACACAAGCTGGAATCAAGATTGCTGGGAGAAATATCAATAACCTCAGATATGCAGATGACACCACCCTTATGGCAGAAAGTGAAGAGGAACTAAAAAGCCCCTTGATGAAAGTGAAAGAGGAGAGTGAAAAAGTTCGCTTAAAGCTCAACATTCAGAAAACGAAGATCATGGCACCCGGTCCCATCACTTCTTGGGAAATAGATGGGGAAACAGTAGCAATAGCATCAGACTTTATATTTTTGAGCTCCAAAATCACTGCAGATAGTTATTGCAGCCATGAAATTAAAAGATTCTTACTCCTTGGAAGAAAAGTTATGACCAGCCTAGATAGCATATTGAAAAGCAGAGACATTACTTTGCTGACTAAGGTCCATCTAGTCAAGGCTATGGTTTTTCCAGTGGTCATGTATGGATGTGAGAGTTGAACTGTTAAGAAAGCTGAGCGCCGAAGAATTGATGCTTTTGAAGTATGGTGTTGGAAAAGACTCTTGAGAGTCCCTTGCACTGCAAGGAGATCCAACCAGTTCATTCTGAAGGAGATCAGCCCGTGATTTCTTTGGAAGGACTGATGCTAAAGCTGAAACTTCAGTACTTTGGCCACCTCATGTGAAGAGTTTACTCATTGGAAAAGACTTTTATGATGGGAGGGATTAGGGGCAGGAGAGGAAGGGGATGACAGAGGATGAGATGGCTGGACAGCATCACTGACTCAATGGACGTGAGTCTGAGTGAACTCCGGGAGCTGGTGATGGACAGGGAGGCCTGGTGTGCTGTGATTCATGGGGTCACAAAGAGTCGAACAGGACTGAGTGACTGAACTGAACTGAAGGGATAAGTTGGAGAGAAGATTGCCCCAGGCATATAAGCACTAGAATCAAGGCCCTGGGGAAGGGAGGAACTAGGAACACTCAAATAATGGAAAGGAAGCCAGCATGGTGTGTGTGGAGGGGCTGAGGGTTAAGGGATAAGTCTATAGGCAGGGGCCAGATGTGGTCCATTTTAAAGGTTTTATTTTTTATCTTAAGAAGAATGACAAGCATTGTAAACTTAAGTAGAGGAATTACACAGTTGGATTTAAGTAGCTGAAGACCACCCTTGGTGCTATGTGGAAAGTCACTTGGAAGAGGAGGCAAGTATGAAAAATGGAGTAAAACTTCTTTAGTTTGAGTTAAGATTATAGCGGCCTGAGCTACAAAAACAGCATGAAGATGGGCAAGAGTTAATAGTTTCAGATATATTTTGTCAGTAAAGTAGACAGAACTTGAAATGGCTTGGATGAGGGGATAAGGATGAAGGGGAACTTTCATCCCCTTCATTAGTGCAATTAAGTGGGTAGAAAAGATTCCATTTACCAAAATAATAAAGGCTGGAGTTGGGGCAAATTGGAAAGGAAATAAAAATTTAATTTTACTCTTTTATGGTTAAAATGTATTTGAGACATAATGGTGATGTTAAAGAATTAGTTGGATATAAGTTTCTCTGTTTAGGAGAAAGAAGACATTCAGAAGAATATGGTGTCACAGACAGAATGAAGAGAACATTTCAACAAGGACAGAGAAGTCAGCTTTTCCCCTTCATTAGTGCAATTAAGTGGGTAGAAAAGATTCCATTTACCAAAATAATAAAGGCTGGAGTTGGGGCAAATTGGAAAGGAAATAAAAATTTAATTTTACTCTTTTATGGTTAAAATGTATTTGAGACATAATGGTGATGTTAAAGAATTAGTTGGATATAAGTTTCTCTGTTTAGGAGAAAGAAGACATTCAGAAGAATATGGTGTCACAGACAGAATGAAGAGAACATTTCAACAAGGACAGAGAAGTCAGCTTTGTTAAATGTGGTTGGTAGTTTAGTAAGATGAGAAGTTAATAATTTTGAGGTACTTGGTGACTGTAGTGAGAATAATTCTGGAAGTAGAGACATGACTTAGATTACAGTAGGGAAAATAGTAACTGAGAACTTGCAGATGTTCAAGCTGGATTTAGAAAAGGCAGAGGAACCAGAGATCA